>JBAJNP010000352.1:50322-103049 GCA_036877545.1 Yasuhikotakia modesta
CTCTCTCTCTCTCTCTCTCTCTCTCTCTCTCTCTCTCTCTCTCTCTCTCTCTCTCTCTCTCTCTCTCTCTCTCTCTCTCTCTCTCTCTATATATATATATATACATACATTTACAGTGATGTAAAGTGAAACCTTTAATTTTACATATTTTAAGTATTTTTATTAAAAATTGTAGTGTATATAAATATGTCGCTTTTATACCACAAATTATGATCCTTAGCACGTTCAGATGTACTTTTTTTATAAACAGCTATTCTACTATAAAGCTTCCAGCAAATCTATTTATATCAATACTCAATGCTTTTCTTCATGTACAAAACATGCCAATGGCCTTCCTACCTCCTGGCATACACGGTACTGGTCGATGGCCCAGACAGTTGGCACATGGGTGGCAAGCAGCTGGTACTGAGTAAGGGTGGCATTGCAGGCACGGGCACAAATCAACCGGGTCTTGCCCACCGCATTATCACCCACCACCACACATTTTATAGTTTCCACGTTAGGTCGTTCATAATCTGTGTCTATATCCATGGAGAGGGCCCTGGATGATAGAAAGAGAGAGAAACTATATTAATATTATTGTCTACAGAAAAGAATACAAACTTGATCCTAAAGTCTAACAAATATGTTTGGATACACACATCAAAACACACTCATACAACTTACAACAACAAGCATGTGAGTTGTGAGTTGTGAGCATGTCTTGTTGTGTGATGTGTGGGTGACCAGAGTTCAAGTCTAAAAGTCCAAATTATTAATATTATAGAGTCCAAAAACACTAATACAATGTTAATTCACATGCAGATGTGACGCATCATAGGCTCACAACAATGAATGGAATCATCAATACGTCTCATTCACCAATGTTCAAAGTTTAAACAAAAATCTGGGTCAGGCAAAAACAGAAAACACATTTCCACATTCTACATACACGCTTTTAAAGAGTTTCATAGTCTGCATCTAACACATTTTTTACTTTTGTCTTTTCAAAGGGTTAGAATAGTCTAGCTGAGGCTAACCCAAAGTCAAAGTGGAGTTTATTGTCATTTTATCCATATACAAGTACATAGTGAAACGAAAACAACGTTTCTCCAGGACCAAGGTGCTACAGTACAAGCAAAACAACACAGCACTAGAACGCATGACACAAAACAAGAATGTACAGGATATATACAAAAAACTCTATTAACATAAAGTGACAACCAGACAGCACAGGACAGTAAATGCAGACCAATAACCAGTTCTATACCATTGTGTTTTTGGTGATTATATAAAGTGACATAGTGCAAACATTCAATAGTGCAGACATAAAAGCGAGTGCGATGCCAAAGATTTATTCTGTATGAGAACACTGTTCCCACTTGATAAACCAGACAGCATTAACACTCTTTACCCATGATACTAAAGCAATTAACATTCTCACCTAAACATTCTCAGTAGGTCTACTGAGCCCAGAACTGCAGCTCTCCATTACAAGGCCTGCTTTCTAGCACATATGACAGTAGCTTAATTTCCATGACAACTAGGAAGTTCTGTTAGACAATAGCAAACAATGTGGTAACTTTTTTCTGTTAAACAAAAATAGCTGAATGTTTGGATCTGCATACATCCTAATTGCAGCCATTTATTTTCACAAACTGCACTACTTGTGTGAGTAAGCTGCATAAATTTGAGCAGTTGTAAAATCAATCTTTATTACAACAACATTGTAATAAAAAAGTCCTTTGTGAAATGAAATTAAAATGATATTGGAAGCTGTAATTGCTCTGTTGTGTTCACATGCATCTACAAAGGCTTGGATTACCCTGTGCTGAACGACTCGGTTACCTTTCTGGAATACAATACAGAATTTCTATAAATAAACACACACAACCAACATTGTTTTACCATGCAGTGCATTCATGTAATGCAGCTGAAGTGATACAGCTATCTGCATTACAAACCGCTTAGAGCTCTGCCATCCAAGTCAGCTAACATTCCATAAAAAGGCTTCATTAAAGATTAATATGGCCACTGTTGTTGTTCCATTGACAAAGACGTCACAGTTCAGGCCTGCAATGACATCCTGGGGTCTAAAATTGGTTCACATTCATTTAATTTACTCTGGTTTGATTGAGGAAAAGTTATGTACATATTTTCGACTACTATTCGCAAATGTAGTAGTCGACTACTATTTGCAAAAAAAAAACTGCTACTGCTACTACAAATATTAAAAACTGTGGAAGCCTTAAATCGTAGCATGAAGTAAAAAACATGAAAATTTGTATCCTGTATATGTTTTTGAGAACTATAAAATACTTCTTAGAACTTAAGCTCAGGAACAAAACATAATAATAAATTATTTTTTCTTCATGTTGCGGTTAAACGTTGTCAAGAAGTAGTCAATATCATTCACTCACCAGTCATTAATTGAATGATATCATGACCAGCCCAGCAGAAACATGGCAATTCTGACAATAAATCGTAACATGTCAAATTTAAGCTAGGTGCAAACTTAACTTACAATAGGTTAAAAGGCTTATCTTATAGCAACAGTGCTCAGTTTAGCTTCTCATGAATAGGACAGTATGTCCCAGTCTGCCTTCAGACTTTGTTTCAGAGATGTTTCTGGGAAATATCAATGGTAAGGCACTGAAGAAGCTTTTTTTACTCAGGTTACATAACAAGGACAGGTTGATAAAGACCAGCTGTAAATGTTATCACTTGTTTCTGCTATATAACAGTAATTGCTAAGGTAGTTTTGGAACAATCAACTGAATTAATAAGACATGCTGTAAATGTGGATGCCCGCTGGGAATCGAACTGATGACCTTTGCTGCAAATGCAATGCTTTACCAATTGAGCTGCAGAAACACATTACAATGATTGAACATTGTGTAATATAAAAAGGTTCATAACCTCATTTTTAAAAAAGCAGAGCATGTCTGTCTTTTCAGCCAGCAGAAATTGGGGCAGTATGTACAGAGTTGTGCCTGCAAGCTTGTGTACTTTGTCCCTAGTAATTTTTGCCATTTTGTGTATATGGTTTCTTTAACCTTTTTAGCATTAGATTGAAACATACATTATCAGTGGCAATACATCTAGGAAGTCACATTAAGAATAACACCAAACACTAGGTCATACTACACATACACAGCTTTCTTTTCATAAAAGCAGTGATACCCCAGGCAAGAGTTGTGCGAGTCAGTGTTTTGTGATGGGAAATGAGATGTGTAATGTCCAACACTATTTCTTGCTGTAGTGACAGGCGGTGATAGAAACAGTGGGGGGTGAATGACAGAGAGAGAAAAAGATAGAGAGAAAAAGAGATGAGACACGTGGCAGACGCCCACCCCATTCACTAACATGGTATGGCCCCCACAACAGTTTGTCTGCTGTATTCAGTCCTGACAGCCTGTGTGTACTGTATGTGTGTGTGTGTGTGTCTAAAAAAAGTAGGTAGAGAGATGAATATTTCAGTGTGTGAAACTATAACCCACAAGAAAATATGGCTGTTAATGAAAAATAAACAGATTTGTACATAACACAGAGCTTCAAAACATCGAGGCACATAAACAGTTTCCTCCCACAAGTTATCTCCATTTATAACAGTTAGCACAGCCACTGTGTCGTTTGTAAAAAGCAATATTCTCTGAGGCATTATGCAATAAAGATGTAAATTTTATAAAACTGTATGTAATACACATGCATTTAGTTGTTTTCTTTTATGTGCTTACAGTTATCTTCTTATATACTCTATATGAGCACAACTGACCAACAAGCTTTTGTTTTCTATTGTATTTCTATGTAATATTCTACAATAGCCTTAGTACTCTTATGCATTTTTCCTCTTTTGCAATGGGTGTGTAATTCTCATAGCAACCACTTAAAGTCTATGCTGGGTCATAAACTTGTTTCTGAATCTCCACACCAAAGAAGGAAATCCTTCAGTAAGTTTGAACATTCTTTCACGCTCTTTCTATCTGTCTCTGTAGAAAGTTAAACAGCATGTACTTGCTCACCCCTCCCATGATTTGTGTGTGTGTGTGCATTACATAACAGCTCCAGTGGCAAAGGCTGCTCTCCCTGCTGCCACAACCAGAATCCACAACTAACCCTCACTCAAAGAGCACCTGCTATCGCCTGTCCTGTACCACTCACCACAGACCTTCATAGGACCACAAACACAATCCCCTTTGCAAAAACACACCCAGATACACAAACTAAATCAACTGGATATGGATGTTAACCCCTAGTCTGTCATAGTGACCCAATTTCAGCCGTTTTTATGAATTCCATACAAATTTCATGTCAAGCGTAAATCTTTCAGATCTGTTGTTCGTGAATGCCTGTTTTTAAATGATTAGCGAGGGGACGCTGTAAAAACAGGCCCTGCCACAAGTGAGATGAGCGCAGACAACTTATGTAACAGTATATGCCATAAACAGTAAAGAGTTTAAAGTGTAACAGTCACATAACATCAGGCACGATTATTAATGACACTGCATTTTCAAATACAGGACCCTACCACAATGCTGTTGTCATTACTAGAGAGCAAGCTTCTTTTACAAACAATGCGCCTGTCAATGCGCCATTGCAGCTCAGAGTGTCTTGCGCCACGTCTTTCAGCAACAAGGATTTATTGTCTCATCGATAACATTTTATAGCCTTGCACCAGGATGCATAGTCTTCTTTAAAAGTGCTGAGTTCTCCAGTTTAGATAATGAATTGGATCTTTACCCTTTTTACCAGCAGTCACTGGGGAGTAAGCAGAGGAATTACCACTCAACTCACTATATTTGCAAGCAGTTTAAGTAAAGTAAGGGATGTTTTATTTGTTTCACATGTCAAACATCAAAGGGAGATCATCAATTTAATCTTACAAAATAGGTGAAAAAATAAAGTGGCCCACATGAACACCATGGTTCCTGGACCTGAGCACACAGGTGTACTATATTCTTAATTGCACCTTTGCTCTTCAGGGGAAACTCAGCAAAAAGTGACTCATTAAAGTTGGCAATGGAAAAACTGAGACTTGTGTTTCCACTTTTGTTCTCCTAACAATTGACCTAACAAAGTAAATCAAACAGGGCTGCTGAATGTTGATAACAGCAGCACATCTGAAAGTCCTTTAGATACTTAATCAAGCAGCATTTGTATTTATTTATTTAATGATTGTTAAAGTGTGACACACAGATGAAACATTCAGCCAAATACTGTGTACATTTCCAAATTTGTAATACAAAATCTGCATCATAATGAAAATAAAGCACAACAGAATTGTGTTATTAAGCACAGTAAATATGTTCACTGTGGTTTGTAATGTGTATATGCGAACTAACTGAACGTTTACTGGAACGACATAAGAATAATTGCTGAATCAGCAATAAACAAATAAGAAAGTACAATCTCACACTTAGTGGGAGAGCAAACAAAACAACTGTTTCGCGGCAGTATTTCGAAAGAACTCCACTTTCTTACGATATTTACGATTACATCAGGTGTAAAGGTATTGTGCCAAGCGTGCAGGGCTGCCATTGACAAGCTTCCATTCATACGTCCAAGAAGCCCTAATCTAGCACCCGTTTAGGATGCGATTCATTTAGAAATGTCAACCAATAGCAAATTCTCTTAAAAAATACATATTGATAAAGCAGCAAGAGACCCACGCGCGCAACGGGAAACGACTAAATAGACAAATACACCGTTGCACAGGGGAGACGAGCACGGTGCATAGCAACTAGCTTCCCAAAGCAAAGAGGTGGAGAGTTACACCAGTTGCGACGTGATACAAGAACACGTTTCCAACATCAAACATTAAATGGGCGGTGGTTAGTATGTGTGTTTCAAGAAACTGCTTTGATGCAGCGATCAAATACAACAGTGCCCGAGAATCCGCATATAAACGTTGCATGATTACTGCGAGGTGAAACATGTGATTCGCTTTTGTGCAAAAGTGAAATTTCAGCACCTTACCTTCCGACGCTTCCAGAACTGACCCACATGCCAGTTCTCTCTTGAGTCTCTCCTGGCTCCCGTTAAACTGAGCGCAGGAGAACAAATAAACCTCTAAATGTTTAAGACGTCTCTGAAAAACTCCCGACTTTTGAAGTTTAACTTGCTAGGGCGTCTGTCACAAAGGCAGCATCTTCACACTCGTGTTCTCTTCTGAACTGATGGACATAATCTGGGCAAGTTTTTAAAATGCAGCAAAGAGCCTTAACCAACAAAGATGCTACATCTCTCATTCACTTTCTCAATGATACATTTCCTTCTGAAACTGACATTTATAAATAAGCGCTCATTCTTGGGGCGTTCGCTGAAGTGTTATTGTTTCTACAGCTGATTTCGCCAATGACACGCCCCTGCGCTTGCGTCACGCAAATTAAACTCACCCCAAATTCATGTAACTGTGGTAGGCAGCCAATCAAATCCATCCCAGCCGCAGGCCCCGCCTCGTCTGGAAGATAGCCTTTTTAACCCACAATCTACCAATCATTTGTTTAGACTTACACACACTCTGGTGGGCGGATCTATTACAAAACGTTTCATACGACAGAACACACGCTGTATTTGTGTTTGAAGACGTTCTGACATGTAGTGAATCACTTGATATAGAGGCACCTAATATGCACTTATTTTATGACGATAGCGGAAAAGATACTTGGATTTGTATCGCACACGTTCCAACGTCATTAATCATCCATTTACAATCATGACAGACAGAAACATAGCAGTGTTATGTATACATCCCTCATATGTAAATGAAAACGTTTAAAAATGATCTTTATAAAGATGTTTTTCAAGGATGAACGTTCACTCTTAAAGTTTAGGTCCTAAAATGCTACTCGAAAAGCTGTGATCTATCAAAGTACTTGCGCACAAACATCTTGTGAGACATTATATACGGACCTGTAACGGTGAAGTGCGCGTGTTTACTTTTATTCACTGTGTTATGATAACATCTTTAAGAATGTGTTTAGTTTATGGTTGTCAAAAGAGACTTGATGAGGAAGGAAACATAAAGAAAAATATAAACAATTTAAACACGACTGCATAAAATATGAGGAACACTAACATATTTCAACACATGATAGAAAAAGTTATTAATATATTTGTCTCTAATACACAAGAAGAAATACAGGACTGTAAGTAATGAATACTGACCTCTAGCGATGTCTATGGATATAGACACAATAGGACACTATCGTTAGATTGGATAGCTTTAACAGATTACACAACACATAGTAATGATTTCGTTTATATGTTATTATAATTTGATCTATATACACTAAAACAACAAATTTCCATAAAAGCACTATAAAAATCTATAGAACTTGTTGTTATGAACATATGGTAATTGTGAGATCTGTCTGTTAAAGGGTTTAAATGTAATAAAGTGTTATGAGGTTAGTAAAAGTGTCAGAGCCTCTAAATTACTGGCAGTCGTCTTACAGTGACATTATTATAGTTCAAAGCAAGGATAATGGAGGGCAGTAACATAAATTATTGTGCGCGCTGAGGGTGGATAAAGGTAAGCCTGAGAAACATGATGAAGTGTCTCCTGCAGAGCTTAGCTATGTTTGTTATTGTGGCTTGTGAATGTGAGCAATAGGTCATGTGCACACACACATTACACATTTCAACATGCACCTACTAAAATATATGATCAAATGCTTTGATTTTTCTCCTGCTCTGGTTCTTTCTATGTTTTTAAATGAAGAACAACTTCAGACTTTAAGTCTTCTGGTTTTCATAAGGTTCATCTATGAAATAGATCCATATAATCTTTATGTCCTCTCTAGAATTTCACATATGATCTCCACAATATTTCAGAGTTCAGATTTGCTCCTAACCTTAAGCCAAGGACGGTTTGGTTTATATGGCTGATATGGTTTATATCAGCCATACATTTTTTAACATCAATATATTGTTCCAAATAAACAAGCATGTATCCCCCATCCAGTCTCCCTAGGCCTGGTGTGTGCAAGCTGACCATGCTAGCATGGTCTTTATATTTGGCCATGTCTTTATATTTGTAACTTTATATTTGCATACATGATACACTTATGTATGCAGCTATCATAACAGGGTTAATATCACTAAAATTTACTGCAAACATGTTCAGCTTCAGGAAAGTAGGTCAGGCCTGTTATACAATGGGAAATCTTTTTAGGGAGCAAACATTCTATGAAGCTGATCCGCATAAACAGGAAGTTACAGGATGCTGCCACTATCAGTAATGTGATAACAGCAGACAAACAGTCAGTCAATAACATTAGAGGGAACAGTGAACAGTGTGCTTGCACCCCCCTGTCATGGGTACTAATAGTTTAAGATGGGATAAGATTTTGTGCCATGGACACAAAGTTCCTTAGCAGCAATAAAGGGACAAAAAGATGAGATTGACATTTTCAGAACAGGGGGAGGTTTCCTAGTATCAGTCCAGAAACAGACGCATGGTGTTGCCCATGTGAGAGGCTTGTGAGGTTGTGTGCAGAACATCCAAACAAAGATAAGATTGAGAAAAACAATGCTGATTAAAGGGAACTCAGGGTAAATTTAAAATGTACAAAAGAAAGAGAAGAAATATTTATGCAAATGCAACAGAGCAGGACAAAACAGACAAAAATGTTTAACCATGTGTGACTGTATGTGTATGCGTTTGTAGCAGCGTCCAGCTTATGTTTATCATACCAAAAAGCTTCCTGGAATCTTGAATCTTGAAAAAGACAAACATACAAAAGGGCAAGTGGGGGAGCAGGAAGGGTATTGCTGTGGGTTGGGGGTTACAGTGGGATGGGGGGCTTCAAGGGACCAAGGAAAATGTGTGTGGGTGAGAAATAAGTCAGCTTGTTTTCACCAGACTTTATCTTCACAGCATTAGGACAAGCCACACTGTCTTATCAAGCCACAATTTCAGGCTCTCCAAGTATGTCAGCACTGGGAGTTCAGGCCAGCTGTCAATGTGCAACATGTGACCTACTTGCTGTTCTGATTTATGTGCAGCACACATGTAGACAACATTCCCCCTTATAGTACATAAACAATGCATTCTAATATGATCACCAGTGCCTTTTTCATGACACTAATCCACAGAGCTTTGAAACAGATCCCTAAAAACGAAGGTTCATTGTCACTCATCCTCTGCCCTCAGGTGCAGGTCAATTCACCCAGTCAGTATCACAACTGTAGAAACCCCTCCACCCGGCACATCAGAGAATGTAATGCTGCTGTTGGTTTTATGTAACGGCGGCTCCAACAACTACATCTTATTGCAAACAGCAGACTCTAAGATGTCAAGGGAGAAAGACCATGAGAGCCTGGAGGTGGAAAAAGGTCAACAGATGCCCTGCATTCATATTAGTTACTTTGTTAAGTGTATGTGTGGAAATTGGACTTTAAAATCTAGCCTCACCTAACCAAAGTGCCGCCCTCCTAACAGGATGTGCCTTGTATGTTAAATGCAAACATTTTAACACAAACTGCTCAAATGAAGAGGCTCAGACTCAGCTATTTAATGACAGGGCTACACTAGGGCTGAGTTCATTGAGTACACCAGCCACAGACGATAAGATAACCAGGCAAAATCTGTCTTGAATTAATTACCATAGTTCTGCATGTTGCTTTGAATATGGAACTGCTATGACTGATATGAGTCAGGCTATAGCAGACAGAACATTTTCGCAAAATGACACTTGAACTGTGATGCAAGAACATATCAGTTTTTTAGAAGCCTGATTACACGCAATTACATCATTGCTCTTTGGTTAACTTTAGGAACTGTGTGATTCTTCTAAAATCACAATACTTCTTGCCAAAAAGCTGGATTTGGTTTAGCATTGATTGTTTTAAAAGCAGTTTTGGGGATAACTTACAGCACTTGTTGGTGGGGAAAGATGTTAAAAAGCCTTTAACAGAAAAAAATAATAGTTAAGGAAAAATAATTAGTTTGGACTATCAATCACTGAACTAACATGCGTGATTATGGATTAGGATGTTAGCAAGCATTTGAACTTAGAAGCAGGTATACTGCAAAGTTCTGAGCATTCCCACAGTCAGCAACCAGCTAAACAATACAGACATTGGTACACATGCACTTCAGGCTGTGTTTGCCAAGCTGTTGTTATTGGCTGCTTCAAATTAATACTGACAGTGGTAAAACGCTCATGGGGAAATGTCTTTCAAATGAATATGTGAAAGTCTTAAACAAGGAACAATGAAAAGGTCAAACCACAAAATGCACTAATAAAAAACCTTGAAAACAAACATGAAAATAAATCAACATTAGTATGCATGTGGCATTGACAGGAGCAAGCATGAAGTATTAATACACAAAATTAATTTAAGATACAACTAGGTGAATAGAGTTACTATGTATTGTTTGTCTTTGCAATTGTAAAACTAGTTTAAC
The DNA here is from genome assembly GCA_036877545.1 of Yasuhikotakia modesta. Taxonomy (NCBI): domain Eukaryota; kingdom Metazoa; phylum Chordata; class Actinopteri; order Cypriniformes; family Botiidae; genus Yasuhikotakia; species Yasuhikotakia modesta. The sequence goes on from JBAJNP010000352.1 coordinate 60,716, forward strand.
CTGATATATAAGAATGTAGCAATGATCAACAGGCTAATTTAATTAAATACATTTGCATTCTAAAACAAATGTGAATCACTGTAGGCAAAACTGGAAACTGTCTCTCCACCTCTGGGGGAATGAAGAAACATACAGCACCGGGGGTTTCCACTCTGTCAGGAGCTAAAGCTGATGAAAACAAAATATCAAGTCTTAGGGACCTTTAAGGCCTGCTGCTGTGCAAGAGGAAGAACATGCGGGCCAGCGAGAGGAACTCAACTGACATGATTTTGTTTTCATTGGCTCACATTTTTCTGTCGCTGTGACTTGTTCTCTGTTTCTCTCTCACTTTTGGGCTGGAGCTTTCAGAGAGAACAGGAAGGGATTTTGTTGCGATAACTAGAAAATGTTGACCGGGTGATGCTCTAACTGCCTTGGAATGTATTTCCATACACTATTTAAAAGTGAGTTGAGAGGAGAAAACAGATCAAATTATACCCAACAATGGTTATAAAAAGAGGAACTGATATGTAAAAAACACAATAGATTGAAGAGAATAGAGGAGTTTGGACACAAACACATGCACACACACAACAAACTGACTCTCTGGCACCTTGCTGAAAGGTTAAACTGCATCTGCAACAAGCACTGGATATAACTGTTTTAGTGTTTAGTGTTAGAGTCCTATTGGTCAACTTTAACCAATCACATATCATGTTCATCATAGCACCAGTTGCTAGTAAAATATAACACATCACAGTGGCAGATTTGATCCAATAAGTGTTTACCTTCCTTATTTATTATTTAGATTAGCTTATTATTTAACTTTAATATATAACATTATTTTTTCACATATAATGCTATATAATCATATATAATGCTATATATTTCATTTTTTTGTATTGGGGTGTGTGGCTCAAGTGAAATATGAAATATGAAAACTGAAACATGCTAATGGCCTGAAAACACAATAATTGGGAGGAACCACATTTCAGTTTTTATTGCAGGATGCCACTATACACCCTGCCACGTTTTTGTTAACTGAATCTACAAATAAACCTAGCTCTTATCAAAAAGACTCCAGGCTTTTACTTGCACTAAAGATCTGGTTACAACTCCATACAGACATAATAATATAGACAAAATATTTAAGACAAAATATTTAAGTCATGTTTAAAATGTATGGATGTCCTTGCATTAGATACAGTAACCAAATATTAAACCAAGTTGCGTCTGCAAACAAATAATGCTTGAGTTTGTCTAGGAACAAACACCACTTTTCACCAAATTAATATTTTTATTAATTAATATGTTTATGTATTTTCAATATGAATTTTTTTAAATGAAACTTTCTATATGAAACTTCAACAAAAATCAGTTTATGTGTTGAGGTGTAAATAACAATTGTACAAAATAGGTACAATGGACTGTATTGTACAGGGTTGTAAGGGGTTTTGTGTATAACATTCTGTTATTTTGGTTTAAGATTTGCATGCAGTTCAATAGGTTAGGTTCCCTTTGCATTTACTTAACAAAGAAAAGGATTCATAGTTTGTGTTGCTATAATAAGGTGTTTCTGTAACCTGTAAATCAGAAACTGTGTAGTTGTAATCTGTATGCAGTAGTTACATTTTTAACAAATTAGGTGTTCCATTTAGGTATAATAAAAAAGTGATAAAGTTAAGAGATAATTAAGTGATAGTGGCTTTTTATTTATCTATTGTTCTCCATCTCCCTCCTCACTCACACACACACATATACATGTCCATACATATACTCAAAGCAAGAATAGTAGTGCTAACAGTGCCTCCTAATTCTCTTTTCATGAAAATCACAGCTAGCTTTCACTTTTGTTTCTTTTGGACATTCACAGTTAAAAACTGAAACTGTAATATAACGAAAAGTATGCTGACCTAATATTGCGATGTTGTTGATTTTGGATCGCGATTGTGTTTTAAAACTGACCCTTTGGAAACCTCATAAGTCAAATAAAAGAAAAACTGTAAAAATGGGGCAGTTAATTTTAGTGTTGGTTTGTTCCATTTGATACCAAGTTTAGGATACATCTGTGTCTAATTTGGTCTTTTGCCATATACAGCTATTTGTGTAAATTGGGGGAAAGATCTTAAAGATGTCCCAGAGAAGGAAGATAAACCTTCATTTAACGACTTGGTTTAATAAAGTAACTTAATATCACCCACAAAAATCTAAAAGGACTGCCTTTCAGAGGAGTGCAATAGCCTCTTTTGTGGTTCCTGTTAATGAATGTAATTATATAATTATTTGTTTAGTGCAAACTAAAGGTGGTGTTGATGCAGACAGATTAAATGCCACCTTGCAAAGTGATTTAAGAAGTGAAAGTGTTTTTAAATCATGAATTTTGCTCAACAGTGACACCCATTTTCTCAGCAGCTTTGGTATAACCCAAACCAACCAGGTAAATCACAAAGTTACAAACTTAATTTAGAACTAAGTACTTGAAAATGAAAGTTAAAGCTGAAAACAAAAATGACATATTTTCTTTCATGAGACAATGAACTACACATCTTAGGAACTATAACTAATGTAAATGAAACAAAAATGACGATGTGATACAGCCATAAATTGTGTAAGTTAAGTAACCATATATTGGGGGCAAATTTGTACCCAAAAGCAAAATCTGACAAATATGAGGAAAACCTTCTTTTGTTTTAAACAATATAACATAGATACTTTACATAGAAACATTGGGTTCTGAAAACATTAAGTAACATTATGCTCAATTTAGCCTCAAGCCACTTCTACTCGTTATTACAATTTTAAGTTACATTATTACTCAGCCTAAAATTACCTGTATGATAGTATAAATAAAGCCCTAAACTTTTAAACAATTTAAAACAATACTGCAAGGTGACAAAGGTGTAATCTGCATGTAATCTACAGTTTCATCTCAATGAAGATATACATAAACAGACAGAGTGAAGGGGAAAAGATTATGTGGTCTAGGATATGGAGATGATCAGTGGACCTTAAATTAGTAGTTTTTGGGGATTTAAAGAAGTAGATCTTAGTGTTTCTATTATCTCCAATAACCCCGCCCCTAAACGTCATGTACTGTCAAAACAAACTGATTTATGTCAGTCAGGCACTATTGACATCTGTGAGACACTGTTATTGTGTCTCACAGATGTGTTTACTGTTACTGTATAAGAAGTGGGTGGTTCTTGTTCAGTTTTATTTGGGAAAACACCAGACCTTTAGTGTCAGTTAAACGTCTGGCTAAATGCAACTAAGAGCTAAAGCCCTTAGCAAGGTTACCAAACAAAGAGTAATTAGTGCTGGAAAAGATACTGCCTTTCATTTATTCTCTGCAGGGTCAATTTCTCTTATTGTATAACTTACAGTTGTTGATGTTTTTCAAAATGTTGTACTCTTTCTATTTTACTTACTGTTTAGAATTACAAGGAGCTATTACCCTCTCACTTTGGTTTTGTCTTATTTTAGTCTGTTTTTATTTTATTAGTTATTTTTATAGAATTTCCTTTCCACAACCCCATTTTCTACCCATTCACTCACTTTCTTCTCGGCCTGCTGTCCTTACCTAACTTTCTTTGCACACGGACTCTGCCATTTCAAAACAACTGTGAGAGCAGCCAAAAACACAGAGGGTGATAGAACACTGTACACCGTCTATTTACACTGCATTTCTCCAGCATAGACAGACATCATGTGCTTTGGAGAAAAGATACATGTTTGTTTTTCTCTCTGTTTGTATATGCATGTGTGTGTGTGTGCGTGCGTGTGTGTGCGCATGAGGACAGTTGCTGGTAGTCACCAAGAGTGAACCAACTGTCAATGGGCCAATAAGAAATGCAGAACTTGCCCTAATTTGTAAATTTGTGTTGTGTACATATTTCAGTCATGACATATACAGTATATCAACACACTAGAAACAGTGCACACTTCACATCTGTATGTGTTCCTAATAGGATTTGGGATCTGGACGGCACTTTGGCCACACCACACTAAGATAAGTTAAAGATGTTGTTCAATACACCAGGGTCTTATATGGCTCCCAGCTGTGTGAGGCTGACCAGCACCCTGGCGCTTGAGAGGCCTGGAATGTTTGGAGTGCAAGCATTCTGGAAAGCTCAAGTCACCAACAACAATCTCATGAAGTTCAAGCACAAAGAGAATGAATGAGAAACTGAAGCAGAGATAGAGAGAGAGAGAGAGAGAGAGAGAGAGAGAGAGAGAGAGAGAGTGGGTGGCAACATGCTTTGCAATGTGCCTCACCCAAGCAACAGTGGTTTTAGTTCCATGAGGAATAAGAAACTGGTGGAAAAAACATGCAATTTTCTTCTTTAACTGTCTTTTGATTTACCACACAAAGCTAGTAATTTATTCACTGAATTGCTGTTCAAAGGACCTTTGCAATTCACTGTATGTTCAGATTGGGTTGTCCAGACAATGTGCAAAACCTCAAAATACAGATATGAAACTGAGTTTAAACATTTGTCATAGCAAGTTATATTAACAGCATTGACAAAGATAAATTAACTCAAGTCATGGATATAGAAAAAAATATAGCTTATAAAGTTATCAAGTAACAGTAGCTAAACTAAACGAAAGCCTAACTAAAGTAATAGTACACAGAATTTCCATCTGTAATTACAGACAGTTTTATCCAACACTGCCCTACAGTTCATACTGTGTACACCACCATATGGATTACAGTGACACAGTGAAAAGTTTACAAAACAAACACTGCTTGTGTCTCAAAAATATTGAGCTGCCTATTTGTGACCATCATATCAACATGCAACATTTTGGCCATCATTGTAAACATCATAAACTCATAAGCATGTAGCCAGATCTTGTTGCATTTAGAATGATGCCTAAAAGGTTTCCGTTTAAACACCAATATCGATTTGAGAAACACCCAGAACGCGGCAACAATCGTCCTAAGAGCGTTAACTGCTGTAGAAATCGCTGTTTGAAAGTTGCACTTCAGTTAATGTGAAGATACGGCTGTTCCCTTTTGGAAGTGACAGGCGAGCTTGAGTCTTGTCATTTTTATATTTAACATTACAAGCCAGTCTTAGCGAACGGAGCATAGGGTTTAAAGTACAAAATAAATAATGGCATTAGTCCTTGGAAACATGAAAAATACAAAGTGCGTTTTTAAAGTTAAAAGAAATCTTTGCGTTATGCAATGACATGTGAGCTAAAACCCAACTTACCCAAACGCATGCGACAAGACACGTAATCATATTTCAGACTATAAAAAAGTTTTCTGTTCGTAAATCACTCACCTTTAATGTGATATCTGCACGGGAATCTTTCGGTTTGCCCTTCAGTAATGCGTTCACTGCCTTTACTTACCAAACGAGATCGTTTAGTGTCTCTCTTCCATGAAGATATATAATTAAAAAACTGCCGTTGTGTCATTGAGTTTGTACAGCCTAAGACTCTTTGGAGGGACACTATAGCTTCAGATAGTACAAAGATTCTAGAAAACGGAGGTCCGAAGTTCGCAGTGCTTCGGTTCAGAACCTCTGCCACATAAACAAGAATGTGTTCGGAGCGCCCAAATCTTCAGACGCTTTTACGGAGAGGGTGGATCGTGGTGCTGATGCGAGTCGTCTGTCTCGTTTTTTTTTATTTTGTCACGGCGAAAGATTGCGATAATACGCTATTTCTTCACTTCAGTACTTTATCACAGCTCCACAGGAATGTACTTTTGATATCCATATTACGACAAGCAGTCCCTACTCCAGCAATTAAACAAGAAAAGCCCAACAAAGATTCTGTTTGCAGCTTTCTTTTCTGTCTTGGAGATAAAAATGACCCCACAAAAATCTTAAAATCGATACTCGATACAAATACTTTGGCCGTAAGTACTTACATAATCCTATAATAATAATAACATAGGGAATTTAACTTTTATTATTCAGTCCGTAAACGGGTCCAAGTTGTCTTATAAAAGGCGGACAGAAAACTACATGCCTTCGATTCCTTTGTCTCCTCTAACCCATCCTCCCGCCGCTCCAACATGTGAACTGCCCCTATCGCACAGCGTATCGCCTTCGGTCGTCTTTTGCCCCGATATTCGACAGTGTCTGTTACTGAGTGCAATCGCGGAGTCCACTTACTGTCCTGTCAAGACCACCGACGAACGCCAGACCCCATTAACACCGTGACAACACTGACACACACTACAGCGCCACTCCCATCCATTCATAAAGTGGAGCGCGAGAGCGCGTGGAGAGCGGCGTGCATTGCTCTGTAGAAATTGTAGAAGTGATGTACAATTTTTTTTTTGCTTTTGTTGATGTGGTAATTAATGTATTTTGAACACATTTTATTTTAAATTAATTATTTTAATTTAAAAATTATTTTTTGGCACTGTAAGTAAATTATTAATATACAGATATATGACGACATACTGTAGACATTAATTTATTTGTTTCAATTTGTAACCAAACGGCTTCCTCATTCCTCCATTTAGAGTGAATGGCTTCCACTCAAGAAATGCGTGACAGTTAATGTTTACAGTGCTTGAACAAAATAAATAAAAGAAATGTAAATATTTGAAATATAAATAGTGTAACTGTTATTATCAAAATATAAAAAAGAGGATGAACACAAAATATTGCAAGAGAATTAATCTTACTGTAAATCTAAAGGCTGTAAATTATTATTACTGATTAGGTTGACTAAAGATTGTTTTATTGAGTACATTAATAAATACATATATTTATTTATTTCATAGCACCAAAACTAAAATTCAGATTTGGAAACATTTTTCTATTAGATTTGATACAGAAAGTTTTCATGCAAAAAATAAAATGGAAAATAAAAATACAATATTATAAACATTTATTTCAAAATCAGATAATGAGTAACATATTTAAGATTGGTGCACTGAACATTAAACCATTAGGTCAGAAATTCACAAATGTTTCAAAACAAAAAGTGCAATTTAATCCAACAAATTATTGTACTCATGCCACCACCAAGCAAGATTTTACTGCCTGTTTGCAATACAGTACACTCCTCCATAATGAATGAGCATCATTAGGTTAAGCTGTTTACTGTTCATTGATCTTGGAACTTTCTGAGAAGTTACCTGATAGTCCTTCATCTTCCTAAGTAACATCCATTGAGTTGTTTGGAATAATTATGGGTCACACTGCTTTTGTTAAATGTGAATGGCAGGTGAACAGTATGGCAGAAAGATCGGGTAGTTCAAGTTCAAGACACATGCATTACTATTTAGAGGTGTCTTTTTCCACTTGCTAGTCTGTATTTCTATTTGAACTTCCTTTCTCACCAATTGACCCTGGCCTAAGATAGCTGGCATTGTTTCCAGCACTGACCCCAATAGGGATAAGCAATATTACAGAGGTGCCAATTGAGCTTAAACAATCACCCACAAAAGCTGTTATTTACATAGATCCTGTCTTCTGGTCCAACCCCTCTGCCCTAAAAAACTGTCCAGTGGCAGGCTATAGTTGAGCACTTTTCACTGTGTGGGGTCACTTTTCACATCCAATCACAGCCAGTCAAAATCATTGATGTGTAAAAGCAGGGCAGTTCTGTCAAGTATATACAGGAGAATAGACAATATTAATATATATGAACATATATGTAAATACAAATATTTATTATAGAAGTACATTATTATTTCAACTATGTTATCAAAAGTAACTTTATTGTAATATGTTTTTCTTTAAAAGATAAACTATAGGTAAACATTTATCCAATAAACACAGACCTCCTATTCCAAAATGATCCCAAAAGTTCTTATATGGGGAAATTGTGTCACCATTGGATAGCAGGTGTTACTTAGATTTAACTGAGCTACTAAGAATTTAGGTTTTGCTCATCAACACACCTGTGCTCTACCAGCCCCCCTCACTTTCTACTGTGAGTGTCTCTGATATCAGCATGGCATGGTCCGATTTGGGTTGGGCTGCATTGCCCAACTGTAGCCACCACATGCCCATCCTGAGTGTGGCTTACCACAGAGTGCTATGAATAGAAACTTAGCAAACGAGAGACAGGCAGTAGGCTTTGGCACATGCCACACTCCTAGCAGCGTCACACCTCTGAGCAGCACTTTGGGGTCACCATGGAAACAGAGACGGGTAGAATATATGCTTCCCTGACATCTTCGTATCATGCCCCAAATCAGGCCTCTGAAATTCAGTGGTATGAGGAATGTAAACCAGCATGTGTTTTATTATCCGATCCTACGGTTTTTGAATGTGTGCTCTCATATTGCACTTGACACTTAGATGTGTTAACAATGGTTAACTACAGACATCTTATAGAACAGAAAAAATGGAAACACTGGGTTTATACAATGTCGAATTTCAATTTTGAACTCCAGTTTTGAGTCCAGGCTTGAGTCTGTTTCCTGCTTTCCTCTCCCAAAGGCAAAAACAAAACTTCCTCTCATAAAGGCAGATGCCACACAGCTAAAACTCTTTTTAGCTTTTTAGAGTTTTAATTTGTTTCTGAAAAAACTTAAAATACTGTCTCTCAGGAACCCCATCATAACCCCCAAGAAAAAGGTTTGAGGAACTTAAAATGTATATTAAAGTTCCTGAGGTATACAAAAAGAATATTTAAGAATCCATTGGGGATGATGACTAATTTAAATTTGTGTGAATACGTACTCTAGATTAACTTGAATCCAGAGAAAATGGAATTAACTGAATTAAAACTGATTAACTGAAGAATCTGGACACCAACAGACCAGAGTGTTAGCTGATAATTTTTTATAATAATTATATGTTTGATCCCATTCTGCCATTGTCTCATTGCTGTCAAAACTGTGATCCTTACATAACATTTGATCACTTTCATTTAGTGTCTGTCCTTTTCACCTTTCAGGAAAAACAAATTGAACAGACTTCCATGTTTGTTGTTCTGCTCCATTTAGATTTCAATGTTTGTTCACCTTTGATCATGCAGCCCAGGCCTGCAAGCCCATCTGGAGCCCACATGAGTCCATCAAACCAGTCTCCAATAAACCCGCTTGAAAGGAGAATTCCCTGTATAGGTGTTCTATTTACAGGGCATTCCGTTGTCACGGCCTCTAGGATCTTGTGACTGTGGTAGCCTGAAAATGTCCCTGACTGGAATAGGGAACACTGACTGTAAATAAATTGATGTTAAAATCAGACATTATCTGTAACAATGCTGAGGTTGTTTATATTCAGTTATAAACAACCTCATAGTTTGTGTCATAATTGGATGAAAAATTGCTCAGATACTGAATGAAAGGGACAGAAAGACAGAATTTAAGGCACCTTGGGGGGTTTAGGTGGTGATTGAGAAGACCATGGTCAGGTTTGTGTTTTCTTGTCAAGGTGTGTAGTTAAGACTAGGTCAAATTTCTGCTTAACACAGCAAATGTAGATCCTCTAGAAGGAAAAGCGTGTGTTTTACTAGTAGTTCTTTGAGTGACAGCACAGCTGGTGCATTCAAACACACACACCTACAATAGTACATAACCCAAAGTACCCTCATGTTTGCTCGTATATCATTATATAACTGATAATCATTGTGGCCTGCAGCCAGTTTCCTCACAGTGTTAGAATTAGAAGATGGAAAAGGGGCAACTTTGCACATCATCAGTTGAGTCAAACTCTGTATGGCCTTACTTTTTCTGGCCAATAAATTTGGGATCAAACGTAAGCATAAGGAAAAACAAACAACTTTGTCCTCACTACTGATTCAAGAAACATGACTTACACCGCCTTGACAAAGTCTTGTCCTCTAACAAATATTAGTAGTTTGTCGTAGACTGGAAAAACTCCAAAGTCAACAAAACCTCATTTCCACCATGTGACACAGTCTGTAATGAATAGACGTAACTGCTCTAAATCTCAAGTGTATATTTAAGCATTGCCACAAGTCACCAGTTTCCCATGTGATACAAATCAAAACATATTGACTTTAAAGATGGCATATGAAACCAGGTCTGAACACACTGTGAAGAACTTACCAGGAACTCCCTGGAAAGCCCTTGCTGCTCCACAAACATTTACATCCAGTATCCGGTTATCTAGCTAAAACATTAAGTTCAAAAGGTGAACGAAGGCTTCATTATGGCCTGAGAACATTTCACATTTGATAGCAGTAACACAGACATATATGTATAATGTCTGTACAAAGACTAGAGTATACCTCACCCCCTCAGTTGTACACATGCTATTTGTTATCTCACTTTTCAGGGTCAAAACATTGGCTCATGGTTGCATCCAAACCCACACGTCACCATCATCAGAGGTGCAAAGCCCTTGTTAGCGTGTTAATCTGATGTGTGTTATAGTGCCAAATCTCTGGACTGTTTGTTAGCCTCTCTCTGCCAAACTCACACCCTTTTGTCCTACCCAGCTCAAGACTTTCCAAAATAAAATCTCTTTCTGATAACTGAGTTGCAAATTTAATATTATGCCAATAGACAGTTGATCTAGACTCATAATAACCTTTTAGATAGGGCTTTGACATAAATTAGCAGTAAATATTGCATATTGCATGTTTGTCCCTATAGCTAAGCTGTTTTATTTTATGACCAAAACAAACAAACAATCAAATTTGCTGCCACATACACTGGTTTTCTGAATGAGTTTTGACTGGTTTATCATAAATTAGTATCTTTTGGTTTAAATGTTAAATATAATGTAACAAAAAACCTAAAAGGAACAGAAACAATGTGACAGTGCTAACCTGCTATCTCAGAGACGCTACAAATAGCCCCACACTGCCTTGCAACACAGCCATTTTACTGCAGCTGGCAAAAAATTAAGTCTGTTTATTTAGCACTAAAACACTTAAACATGGGTGAAGATGAGCCTGAGGAACTTTGTAATAAATTGGTTGCCAGGAACAATGGTTATATATACTTATGTTTATATATGTGGAAAAACATTAAATGAATAAAATATAATATAGAATAATATTTAGTCCTATTGACACCTATGGGCCAGTTGTCAAGGTAAGTTTTTGATTTAACTTGACATTTTATGAGGGAGTTAAAATCAATATTTGACAGGTTATATTAGTTAATGATCATATCTGTTTCAGGTTATCAATCTTTTGCGATGTTTATAACAGAATTTGAAACAGTTAGGGCAAAAATAAAACATGAAAGGAAGAAAATATTAAAGCAGTGATTTCAGACCCCTGGAGACCCAGTGCCCTGCAGAGTTCAGCTTCAGTCTTAATTAAACACACACCTGACCCGGCTAATCAAGGTATTCAGATTACTAAAAACTTCCTGGCAGGTGTGTTGGAGCTGGAAGTAGGAGATAAACTCAACACTGGCCCCTCAGGAGTCTGACACCCCTGTATTAAAGAGACAGCTTAAAAAAACAGTCCTATTCCTTAAAGTCATAGGGTTTGGAACAGCATGAGGATGAGTAAATGGTGACAGCTTTTGGGTAAACTTACCCTTTAACTAAAGTACAGAAATGTTATGTTCCAATCCTCTTTGGTTTTTTTTTCAGTACTATTTGAGTTTTAAAAGCTGACACATCACACAACTGGCTTCTGTTTGTCTGATTAAGATCAAGTACTTGGTGTGACCTTATGACTAACCACAGTAACAAAGATACTTTTTGTTCCATTGTCCTATCATCAGGACAAGCCCCTTAAACTCACTATGATTTTTCTTATTACACCCAGTAGAGACAGAAGCAGCTGTTTAAACTGGGGTGTGCACTCATCTCAGATGAATCATCAGCCTGGTTTCCACACCACTCTTACCCGCTTCACACAATCTCTAGCCTCTTGTTTGTGCATCTGATATTCCTCCCTGTTCCTCTTCTACTGATTTTAGTCTGTTTATTTGAACCATTTCCAAGAGACACTTTTCCTTAACTTTCTCCTCTCCTCTGTTTTTCCTTCAGCTCCAGACTGGTGAGGAATTACTTTGCCAGTCGCTGTGAGGAGAACTATACCAGCAAGCTCAGTTTTAAGACTAGGTATGTCCAAATTAATCATTCACATTAATGGGATGCGTTCAGTGGCTTTTGTTAGCTGAACATCAAAGTCGGGTGGCTGTTTGGCTGTTAGAAAAAAAACAATGAAATAAAAGCATGATGTTCTGTTATAAATTTAAGCACCCACAAAATTCAAAAAGGTTTCATAACATCCCTTTCTTATCAATGAAAAATACAAGCATCCTTCAAACCCTCTTATCATCTCATTTGCATGAATAAACATGTAAAATCTTGGATTAAAACATTTTCCATGTAAACTAATGAGCCTGTTATGATCTTCATGCGCTATTATAAAAAAAAACAAACATGGGTTTTGTCAAAGGATAAACCAACCAACTAATGCATTTATTTAAATACCAAAGTCTAATTAAAGATAAAAGTGTAGTTCAAGTCAAAATGATTATTATTAGCTATGTTTCTCTGTGTAACCGATACTAGGACATGCAGGTGTCATTCACAGGACAAAGTTTTATATAATTGAACATTGTTTAACAACAACAAGCTGGTATGTGTTATGCAACAACAATATGTTATGTGTGGATAACACTGAAGCAACAACAGAATGTTCAAAACTATGGACAGATATATTTTGGGGAAATACGGCACAATGAGTAAACAGCAAATATTGTTAACGGGTTGCTGACAAAACATCTTGATGTAATAATGTGCATTGCCTCTGGTGTTCCGCAATGATCTAAAAATAGAGAAACACACCTGAGACCTGCTTAGATGAATGATGAAATAACAACAACATTTACAGCATGATAACAGGGTTTAATAAGGGACAGGGATAATAGCATGAATGGCACATCAAAATCCTTCTATCTTAAGGGCAGAAAAAAGGCACAAAATAAAATTTGGTCAGTGGTAACAAAGCTGCTTAAAAATAATTTGTAAGACTTATAAATATGTCCTGTGGTCACTTAAGACCTCAAAGACAGTTAAACCCTGTTGCACACAGACATTATGCATTATTATAAATAGCCATTTATGTTTGGTATAGTGTATATTTTGATTACGAATGAGTTGTTATATGGCGCTACTTTTTTTATATAGATCTGTTTGATATGAGTTGAATTTAGGGTTGACAGTTTTAATTGTTCAATGCAATTTAAAACCATACTGAAATAACCAGCATGTTACAATGCATGCGTTTCTCAGCCAACGGAACAGTTACAAACAATATAAATAAAATATATTTTAGAAATATTTCATATAATAGCATAACAAGTGTGTTTTGTATTTACAGTGCCACAATTGGCGACACCTAACACCAACGCCACCTGCTGTTTAAGTAACGGTATGGCCTCTGACTAATGTGTGTGATTTGAATCACTCAGATGCCGCCACTCTTTAACCCGACAGCGTTCTGATGCAGAAAGCAGCGTTTTGATTGGACAAAAAACTTCTCATCCAACTATGAGAATCGCGATTATTGACATATATTCTCTCTAATTATCTCCTTCATAAGGAAGAAGATAAAGCCAAATATAACAGCTGACATATATATGAAACATACATGACGGACTGTCTGTTATTGGGTCTGAGCGTTAGTTAACGGGTTAACAGATATTTATGCCCTATTAAATACTGGATTTGTTACAGAGCATGTCTCTTGAAGCCATAGTGGCGTAGTAAAGTTGCGTACGTCACAGATGTGTGTACAACGTCAACTTTCAACGCTACTTGCGAGCGACGAACATTTTTAAGCATCTTAAGGACAACTATGTAAATAATTCGAAACTATTTAACTTAAACTATAACATTTTCAAACATTTTTTATAACAATTTTGTTTAAGAACAACAGCCTGTGTCCATGTTTAATGTGTAAACAATCAAGTTACACGTGCGCTTCAAAGTGAATACAAATAACAAAAACAATATTACTACAAACACATAACGCTTAAATACACGAGACAGGCTTGTGTACTTTATTTTTTAACTGAATTCTGTTTTCCAATAGCTTATTTGTAAATTAAGCAGCATAACAGCAACATAACCTTTTAGCACACCAATAGGGTGCATTGTCCTAATGTGGGACACTTAGTTATATGCTAGTGAAATTATAATTCACCCTACATATGCAGGTTTACAGAATTATAAATCAACAATTTCTTAACACAAATAAAGTAACTTTGCTTTTTAAATTCCCAACTTTAAATGCTTCTTTTTTTTCTTCCAATGTGTCAACTAACTTTATGCATTTTACATTTTGGTATAAACTATACAACTCCCATTTGTTCATCACATATAAGTGCAACATTAATGCGCATGTGCATTACTGCATTGTGCATTAACTACTGCTTAACAGCTTTTGGCTTTAACCTCTATATTTGTTTTCTCAATCATTATCTCATCCTGTGACCAAGATGTAAATACTTATTTTTACAGATTTGTCTTCATTAAGATTTTGTTTTTTCACTGTGGCCAAATGTTTTCATGTGTTTTTTTAAACTAGCAGTTTGCTTAAACACTTTTCCACATTCTGGGCAGGAAAAGGGAGCCTGTCCAGTGTGAAATAAAATGTGGGCATTCAAACTGTTTCCATAACGAAAAGCCTTAGAGCAATAGGTGCATTTATAAGGCTTTTCCCCAGTGTGTATGCGCAAGTGAGCATATAAGCCTGACAGCTGGGAATATACCTTTGGACAAAGCTTACATTTATGAGGCTTTTCCCCTGTGTGAGTTCGGATGTGTCTCTTCAGGGCACCAGGATCTCTAAAGCCCTTTCCGCACTCACTGCAAGTATAAGGACGAACTCCTTTGTGAATAAACATATGCATTCGCAGTCCTGAGTTGTGGCGGTATGTTTTGCTACAGATCTTACACCTATGCGGTCGCTCTGCTGTGTGAACAAGCCTGTGCGCACTCAGTCCTTGAGCCTGTTTAAAGCTCCTGTCACACAGTGAGCATTTGTAGGGCCTGTCTTCAGAATGTATGGCACGGTGAACAGCCAAATTACTTGGATGTCTAAAACAACGGCCACAGTCCTCACAGAAATATGGTCGGTTATTGGTATGCGTTTGCATGTGATTGCGTAGATAACTCAAACGGGAAAAGTTCATATTGCACTTCTTACACGAATAAGGGCGTTCTTTTGAGTGCACATTTAGATGTCCTTTTAACTGGATCCGCTGTCTGAAGCCCAGTCCACATTCAGGGCATTTGTACGGTTTTTCTGCGCTATGTATGCGTTGATGAGTGGCAAGGTTACTGGAAACACGAAACTTTTTATCACAGATCGAACAGGAATATGGGAATTCTCCAGTATGGATTAGTAAATGTTCCCGCAAATGTTCTGCTCGATGAAAAGTTTTACCTAAAGCAGAAACAAGTACAAACATATTAGAACATATTACATTGGACTTTAAAACAGCAATGCTGTCAAAATAAACTTTAAATGATAAAAAGATAAATCTGATGACCTACCGCACTCAGTACAACTGTGCCGTTTTTCTCCATTGTGAGTTTTTTGGTGCGAATTTAAGTCACTGCCTCTGGCAAAACTGCGGCCACACTGCTCACACTTAAAGTTTTTTACACCACTGTGCAGAACCATATGGGTGTGGAGAGAACCCTTCTGGGTAAAACCTTTTTTGCAGATCTTGCAGGTAAAGGGACGCTCCCCAGTATGCGAGTGCATGTGGAGTTTCAGTTTGGATGGGTTAGGAAAGCCCTTGCCACACACATGGCATTTGCATGGGAGCATGTCACGATGTGCTGTCTGCTTATGATTAACAAGGTCCTTTCTGCTCTCCAGAACAATGCCACACTCTTTACATGGAAATTTACCTGTCACCCACTGATCAGAAAACCTTAGCTTCCTCTCTTCTCCAATGCTTTTGGCTTTCCCATTGGATGTGGGCAGGGTGTGAGCTGCACGATTTGTTGACTTTTTGACACTGTTATCTAAATTTCCATTTATAGCATTAAGGTGTGGATCTTTCTTGCACCTTTTAACACAAGATCCCGGTCTGTATTTTTTCCCCAATTTATCTTGTGTGTGTAGGGGCTGATTTCTGATTTCATCAGTAGGTTTCTTTTTGGTGTTTTTGTTCCCATATTCAGGTGAACCTGCGACAGGAAGACGAGCTTTAAAACACATTTTCATAAATCATATTGGGCAATAATATCTCTCAGCATAAGAGATGTCTTAACATGTTGCGATGCTCACAAATCCTTTATGAAACCAAGATTTTACTACAGCAAAAGTGTAGAAACCATATTTTTGCGGACTGTTACTACGAATACCATGGTGAAACCACGGCATCTGGTTAATTTCTGCATACCATGGTTTAACTATCGTGACTATGTTTTGTTTTATCAATTGTAATGAAGCCATGGTCAGTGGTTTGTAACAATGGTTGTAGTGTTGCACAACAGATGGTTATTAACACTGCATTGTTTTATATATTCTTAGCACAAACCGCTGTTCAGTTGTTATTAAACAAGCCAATTCTCGGATGGAGTATGCAAAACTAAATAAAGCGAGTTTGCTTACTTTCTCTTGATTCGTTCCTCCTTTGCGAGCGTGTACGCATATTTCCACTTACGCATTTATTGTAGGCACTATTTCCCACGTGAATGCCCCTGTATCACTTCCTACTGCCGGATGCTTCCCGTTCCCGCTCCTCTACTGATACCTTTTCAACTGCGCGTGCGCTGAATATTTCTGATTGGTTCAGAGAGACAGTTTGATGACGACTTTCCCTGCTCAAAAAGTGACGCACTCGATACAAATTTCACATTTGGAGCCCATTTAATAGATTGTCAATACCTTGTATTGATAAATGGCATAGTTAGGCCCATGGGTTTTACTTGTTCAAAAAGCCCTAAACAGAGTGTTCAAAGAAACAAACAACACCATTTACACTTATTTAATTTATGTTACACTTATTTATATAACTTTATGACATTAACACATTAGCTTGTAAAGTTAGACCTGCAGCCTGCATTCTACATCAGACTTTCAAAATGTTTTTTTTTTTTCAAAAAGATCCACTTGTAAAACTAAGGTTTGATTGGTAGCATATCACAGGAGGTACAGTGTCTCCTTTAAAAAGAATTAAATTGTTCCTTAGGGCCTCTGAGATGAATAGGACATTATTTTTATTACAACTCAAACATCAATGGTGCATCCAAAATGTGTTATGGGAACACAGGAGCAAAGAAAATGTAAAAAAAAAGTCATTAAAAACTTAAAAGCTCTGTGGCTTTAGTTGTAAATAAAATTTAACTAAATAAGATATTACTGATTTCTTACATCTGCATGTTTTCTTTTGTTTGTTTTTGCATTCTTCATAGTTTTTTAGTAGCAGTAAGTCTTGCACTTGCTGTACCATAGAAACCCTAAATGTGAAAACATGCTGTGAGTGTTTTTTCTTGTGTTCCCGTCCTAGTTAAATATGGCCTAACTCCGTGGACACCATCTTAGCAACAGCATAACAACAGGAACAAAAGCTCTGTCATCTCAGTGTGTCATGAATGGAATGCCATTCAAGTTGCTGTGGCTCATAAAAAAGGATCCTCGCTGTACATTAAACCTCTGTGAATTATCATCTGGAATGACATTTCTATGTTTACTAGCTATTAAAGGTCATATTTTAAAAGTTATTTGTTAAAAGATGCCTTTTTACATTAACAAGGTTTTGCTACAATATGTATTAAGTTGTTTTTGAGATTGTGGCATCTTTGTTTTAACTGTTCTTCTCCCTTTTGTCCAGCATGGGAGGGACCCTTATACTTGTCTTTCACCATTAGCATTCTGTAGTCACGCTTTAAAGACTTCTTGTGCCATAAATTTCTTGTTGTCCTCCAAGTGAAAGTCTGTTTTTCTACAGTGGCCAGTGTCTGGTGGATCAACAACTGACGTTTGCTAGTCGTTTCGCTCACGTTTGCTGGTTTGCTTTAGAAGCATATCAGAACTAATGAACTAAGTGTCTAATCTTTTATTGTTAGTGTTAGTTTAGAGCTATATGCCTCCAAGTGATGGAAGGAAATTACAGAGGATTTTGGACTACTGTTCTGGCAATACTAGTTTTGAAAGGTAAGGTTTGTCTGCTGATGATTTCTCCTGCTGAAGTACTACAGCTCTATGTATCTATAATGTAAACTAAAACAATTACTTTATTGTATGATCATTGGGATAGGTTAAAAATGAGATTGGTGGTTAGATTATTAGTGTTTCAAAAAAAGTATCATATATAGGGTGGCATCTGTCTGCCAAATTGTAGTGATGTTACAAAAAAAATTATTGTCTTTTTATAGAGATTTGTGCATTTTTTAAGCACATGCATATATTTAAGATATGATTTTACCTGCTTTATATATATTACCTAAGAAAATATTACAAACTGCATGAATACTTCCCTTTTTCCTTTGTAGATGTTACTGCATTTAAAATCAGGAATGAAGAGCTGAGAAAGTGTGTACAGGTAAATGAAGATGGTGATAGTTTAACCCTGCAGGACTGCAGAGCAGATTCTGCTTTTCAGGAATGGAACCGGAACCCTGTTTCCCAAACCCTCAGTAATCCACAGACAGGGGGATGTATAACTGCCACCCAAGTCCAGGACAATGAAGTTGTTTGGTTGAAAGCTTGCAGATCTGAGGAGGAATCTGAGGGCCAGAACTGGAGTTGTTCTAAAAAGGGACTCCTAACATTACATGGCAGGGGTCTTCACCTGAGTGTACGCCATGACTCCTCCAAGCTCTTCCTGTCCAAAGATCGTGGTAAAAGCAGCAGGTGGAGGACGCTGGCTAATCAAACGATATGCGAGGAGGCAGACAGTTCACATCAGGGCCAGAATGTGTTGCAAGAGTCTCAACAGACACTTTGGACTGGACCCAGAATTCTCACCAATATTCGCTATTGGCATTGTAAGACAGTTAATTGAAGAGCTCTTATTTAATACATATGTCTGTGTTCATGCGACATTCAATTATACCACCATTCTGATTACTGTCAAACAAACCTTTAGCCAAAACCTTTTCTACTATAAGTTCTACTATATCATATAAATTCTATTATACAATGTTGTAAAATCATTGTATTTTTTTTGCCCTAGCTGAGAGAATTGATCTGACAGCCCCTAAGACCACTAGAGCAACAAAGACCTCTGAGGCATTGCCTCAACCTCAAAGTAGCATAGAACCTGAGGAACCTTCTGTAAATGTTTATACTGCAGATTATGGTGAGTATGGAAAGTGTTCGTCCATATCAGATATATCATATCATATCAGTCCAATGATTATTTTAGGAGTTTAAAGTTTTAGGCCTTAGTGTATTAAGTGAGTTAAAAAATTTTGAATTATGCGAAATCTTAGTTTAACTTATGTCCACATGAGGGCAGCAAAAGAGAGGAAACAAAAAAAAAACGAAACGAACGACTTCGCTTGTGACGATGAAGCGCAGACTTGTTAACTTTAATCTAAGCTGGTGAAAAATGTTAAAATAGGTATTAAAGGCATAAAAAGGAAGAAAATATTATTGAATTATTGATATTTTATAAACAATTTGTTTACTAACAGGAACAGGTTGGAAAATGATAATGCTGCTTCTAAGCTCCATGGCTCTGGTACTTGGACTTGTTATCCTTATCCTAAACATCTATCATAACAGGTAAAAAGCTCGTTTTAGGGAAATAAACCTTAATAATTTATTCTCAAAGGCGTTTGAGAGTTCATGTGTAATCGTTCATATTGATCAGGTTCACAAGGAAAACAAAGAAACTATTACAGACAAACACAACACAAAGAAATGAAACAACACAAGTTTCCCCCTTTATGACTGTTTTTTTGTATTTTTCCTTCTGTTGCTCAGAAGGAAGAAGACTGTCGTGGTGCTGAAATCTTACACTCCAACAGGAGAGTCCAGTCTGCCGGGTTCTCCGGTGCCCAGTGAGAGAGCCCCTCTTACTCAACACCCCATGAAACCGGCCCAGTCACCCACTATTCGCCGAGGAGAGATCCTTGTTGAGTGGAAAGATGGAACAGTCACGCCACTGTTTGACACATACCTAACTGACTAAGCTCACTGTAGCTCTTATAATTGTATGTTTTGTAGGTGCAGAAGTTTATAGTGAAAGTTTTAAAGGAAGGAAAGGCACAATTCAAACATCAATAGCTTACAATTATCACAGACATTACTGTGATTACAGAATTACTGTGTTCTGCAAACAGAATAAAATCCTCCACAGGATGAAAAATAAAAAAAATTCTGTACTGTGCCAAAAGCATAATAATAATATACCATTAATTCATAATTCACTGGAAGACAAAAGGACTACAGTATAACTATTAATATTTCATTAATAAGGCAGAAAGCCTGAGTATGTTTATATCAATGAGTTAAAATGAGTGTATATAATAAGTGTTGTGTTTAACACTAATATAGATTATTGATCTGCACCAGCCTATACTGTAGTTGAATTTTAAGATAAATAAATTTCTAAATAAACATACTATCACATGCAAACTATTCACAAATTACCTTCGAAGTGCAACACAACTATTTTGACAGGTTTATCTTTACCAAGTTAACTTTACCTGTTTCTTTTGATATATTGCTGTAGTGCTGTAGTGTTTTTGTTTTGTTCTAGTTTCATGTCTTTTATTTTGGAGTCAGGTTTTGTGTTCTATGTCTTTGGTCTTGTGGCATGTTCTATGTCTTTGGTCTTGTGGCATGTTCCAGGTGTCTGGAGTACATTTTGAATGTTGTACTTTACATTATTACATTACATTAAAAAGATCAAACATTATTGTTTTCCATGTTTTCCTTTAAGGACATCAGCCCAGAAAAGGAAAACATGTCTGTGTAGATATGTTAAGGTGGAAAAGCCTATTTAAAAGCAGACATGTTTATAGTGTGAGAGATCCATAAACTTGGGGCTGACAAAAGCATGAAAAATTATAGTCAGCAAAAGTTGTTTGATTTTACTTTACACTATTTAGGTTAATTCTGACAAACTAAACTATAAAATAAAGCAATACCCTTTTCATTTATATTTTATTCTATATTTTATATTTCATCTATCATTTATAACTTAATAAACTTTTAAATGTCAGGAGAATAGTTTGATCATTATCATTAAAATATTCACAAAACTATTTTTTTTTTACTGCAAATTGCCTGTATACATCGCCTGAGGAATTTGAGAGCAACATGGGACAGACCTTGCCTGATAGAAATATGATCAAACAGAGATAAGAGAGAGCACAAGTTTCAGCAGTATGTCTAACAACTGCTCTCCAACCATAACACACTGGTTTTAGTTGACTGGTTTTTGTATATACTTATAAAAAGCAAATATGCAATATAGATTGATTCATATTTATTTTGCTGTATTTCTTACTAACAATTCTTGTAGATAAGACAACAATCAAGTAAATAAAAACATGTCTGTACCGGTAACAGGGTGTGACAGCTGTCTAAAAGCCATGTGTTTATTCATGCTTCTCTGAAAAGAACCTGAGATTGACACATTTCATTGCGCAAGTTTGTAAAAGTTTAAACAGAATGTTTTGTTTAATTGTCATATTTATGATTATTTACAAATAAAGGCACCATGCTTAAGGTTATCATGGTATAATCGCAGAGATAAGATACATTAAATGTTAAACATATATTATATATGTATATTTAACATCTGTATTGCTTTAAAATGCTACACCATTCCTGGTATTGGGTGTATGTTTTATGTAAGGTCTATGATCTTACACATATATCATCTAATTGGAATAACAATTCATTTATATAGATATGGATTTATATAGATAAAGATATGGATATATACTTTATATGCAGCATTTTAACAACTGAATAAATAAAAACATAAATAAATGTAAAAACACAATGGTCACATCAACAGTGTGTACACAATACCAGTGTATTTTCAATAATCCTTCACTATTATAGCGAATTGTTTCTAAATAATAGAAAAAAATGATCAGATTGTATTGCTTTCATCTTATTTCTCATTTTACTGTAAACCTCAGTAAGTATAGCAGTATTAGTAAAAACAATACCATCAGAATCCTAGTTAAAGGTCTGAAATCCAAGCTATATTCATTATTTAAAATATATTATGTAACCTTCAACTGAATTTTCCAATGCTGTACATGTAGTAAAGCATACTTGTTTGTTCTTCAGCCAGAGGTTGTGCCTGGCTGACACAACTGACTGTATGTGCAAAATACATTATTATTATATCCTTTAGAAAATGTCTGATTACAGTTAAACAACTGAAATTTAAAGTAAGATGTGAATTTTACTGTTAGAGGTTTCTACTGTTATTCTAAGAACATGTAAAGTATGTCATCAGAATGGTTTGAACATGTGGGCAGCATATGGTCTGGCTGCTCCTTAAAGATACCTGGGTGCTGTGACGTCAAATAAAACAGAAGATAAACAAAATCAGGGAGCCATTACACAGCATAAAGTGAAAATCAAACTGTTCGTCTTCCAAGAAGTAGCTTTGCTTAAAAAAACAATGATATAATTTGATGTTCCTTTAAACAGATCAACATATTTATAGCTGGATTTTTCAGGTGTGGTCTGTGACAAGTTTTGGCGAAGCCTAAAACAAGAGAGACACCCAAGGGTGCTTCATTACCTCTCACATTCTTACCTGAATTTTAAGCTGCATGATCTCTCGAGATACTAAATAGTTCACCACCTAACATTGTTTAATACAGGGGGTAGGTAATATGGAATTTCTTTACACTACATATTTTTATTGTTCAAAGGATTCTAAAGTAAAAAACAACACACCGTTAAATTCCATCTCTTTACATTTTCTATGTCAGTTATAGGGTGTTCTCACACTAGACACGGCTGCCTTAAACGTTGCCCAAGCCATTGTTGTTGTTGTAATAATGAGTAGCTGGCACACTACATGTGAACTGCACTGAGCCCAGTTAAAACTTAGCTCTGGCCCACCTCTTCAAGCAGACCAGAGCGCGGTTAGGTAGCCGTGCCCAGGCACAGTTCAGAGTGATCACTCTCTCAGTCAAACAAACAATGTTTTAGGGGTCAAAAGCTCAAAAGGGGTCAGAGCGGCTAGTGGCCTAGTATATGTAAGAACCCCATAGCTATACTCATACTCAATACTAGTCAAACTAGTCAATACTAGTCAAGTCAATACTCATGTATGTTATCAAACAAAATGTTCACTAAACAGTCTAAATAGTGCAAAAGCCCTGAAATAACTGCAGATTTTACACTTCATTACACTTCAAGACATGCGTCACATCAAGGGGCCATTATTTTAGAACAGAAATTGCTGTGTGGAAGTGACAGACAGGTTCTAAAATCTCCATTTACAGGTGTGTAATTTGAGCAAGGTGAGAAGATTTTTTGATATACCTGGCTTGAAGTGACAGACATAGGACTAATTGTTCTTAAGCAGGGAATTTATTCTAACACATTTTAATTTGTAAGATATGTCAAGTGTCTTGTACCAAGGATATCGTATTAATGTAAAATATGTTTAGCTCTGACTGGATGTCCTGTATTTGGTCAATTATGAGTTATACCTGTAATTGTATTGTATTATTATATTTTGTTTTCTTAGGGTTTTAGGAAATAAATTACAAATGAGTTATTTAACCCCGAAGGAATGACATGTTCTAGCTTTGTACAGATAATTGCAATATTCAGTTTAAAGCTTGCATTCCTTTTTTTGTATGTAGAGAGAATTATATGCACACACCCAGATTCTCTCCAAGCAACTGTTATATGCTTGAACGTGTACCTGAGAGTAAGGATTCAAATTCTCAGAGCAGTCCACACCTACCATTTCTTAAGGCCCTGTGAAAACAGTTTCCATTTGTCTTTTGATAATAGCTTTGGCCACAACATGAGTTTCAGGACAAAAAAAAAGAATTTAAACCAACAACCCCCAAAGGGGTTTTAAGAATTTGCATGTTGGCTACAAAGAAAGACTATAAAAATAACAAAATACTTCATATTGTTGACAGTTCTAAAAAACAGTTTATTTGGGTAACAAATCACAGGCACAAAATTATAACGATTTTTAACACAAACAGATAAATGAAAAATGTCAGGCTAAATCATCATGTTACCAATATCTACAGCAGGGGTGTCCAATCCGGCTCCTGGTGGGCCAGTGTCCAGTGTTTAGCTCCAACCCTAATCAAGCACACCTGAACTGGCTAATTAAAACTTCTAGGCAGGTGTGTTGAGGTAAATTGGAGCTAAAGTCTGGAAAGGTCAGGACACCGGCCCTCCAGAAGCAGGATTCAGTTTGCTGTCTGAAATGCATACCTGTTAAAAGGTATTCCTTAAAATGTAAGTGGAAAAACTCCTGCTATAAACGGAAATGACAACAGAAATAATTACATATACATATAGATTACACAAACAAAAAATAAGGAAAGTTTTGATAGTACTGTTCACCTTTTTAATAAGAACATCAAGACATTTGTATAACAGTAGAGCATTTGTATAAAAGCATAAAATACTGTATATATTGATATATGCTACACTACAATTTTGCTAACGTTTCCAAACAGTGAATTAATATAATTCGTGCTGCTGAAGAAAGTCCTTTTCCCTTAATGGAGGAATGTGTGAAGAAACGTATGAAAGTAAAAGTAAAAACAACAAAACATCAAAAGCAACAACTAAGAAAGATCTGAAATCTAGAAAAGTGTAGTTTAATCTGGAGTGCTGCATGACAATCAGAATTTTCTTTCATAATGAAAAAAAACGTCTTCTGTGGATTGATGTAGCTTCTATTCAAACCAGAGACTCTTAAGCACAATGCAGAGTTGATGGAGATCACGCATTTCCATCCTTGCTGGTGACATCATTAAGCTTGACATTCTCCTCCACAGCTCGATTCATCTTGTCCCGTACTTCTCCCTCAACATGCCACCCCACCATCAGCTGGTACACAATCACACCAATAATGGCTCCCAGGAAGGGGGCGAAAATGGGCACCAGAAACCAACATTCCCTGGCACTGTTGCAAACCAGAAGAGAAACATTCCTAAATTCTTTCATCTCTGACAGACGAAGACTGACAAGCAGCACGCAAAGCTTGTAAGTGTTGCAAGATGGTTCATGATATATAAGACATCTTTTGATTGAAACTATATAAACACTTACGTAAAGACTTCAGTGCCCCAGCCAGCCATGGCAGTGAAAAGACGAGGTCCAAAATCTCTGGCTGGATTGACTGCATAACCAGAATTGAAACCCATAGAAAGGCCAATGACAAGGACGCTAAACCCCACGGTGAAGGCCTCAAGACCTTGAGGGACTGGGTTGTTGTAAGGATCCACAATGGCCAGGATGCAGACGATCAGAGACGCTGTGCCTATCACCTGTGAAGATGGTACAATTTATGTGTTTTAGTTATATCAGAGCAAAGTTTTTCTATAGTATTTAAATTCCTTTATTAGATTTAGTAATTTATACATTTATATAAATGTATAAATATTTACTAGTAAAAACATATTTTGTTCCTGTGTAGCTCAACTGATAGAGCATTGCTCTAGAAGTGCAAAGGTTGTGGGTAGATTCCAGGGAATACAAGAACTGATAAAAATGTGTATCTTGAATTAACTGTAAGTTGCTTTGGATTTGACTTCAGCTAAATGAGTAAATGTAATATTTAGAAATATAAGAATATTATTAAATAAAGCATGTGTGAGGTCATATTTCTCATGTGATATAATAACCTGGTCAAAAAATCCATTTAAGGTGGTGAGATGCTTGCTGGGGTATGTAGCAAAAATCCCAGCAGTTGCTTTTTCCCCAATGACAACCAACTCATTCGTTTCACCAGCATAATCATACATTGCATCTGCAATGCAAAAAGAAGTGTCAAACAAGTAGACAGGAGAAACATACTATTTTTATGCTAAGAAAAAGCATTTCTATTAAATATCATTACCATGGTATTCAGCAAAGATAATAGCAGCACCCAGGAATGATCCAAGTGTTTGGAAGAAGAAGTAAACAGGGAACTTTCTCCATTTTTCTCTTCCCAAGAGGCAGAGAGAAAATGTAACAACAGGATTTAAATGCCCACCTGAAGACAAAATAAAGTCAACCACAAGGAATTTTTTATGATCCCGATTTTCCATCCATGTACAACAATGGCTTGGGATTCAATTTTAGACGGTTTTCCTACCTGACACCTGGCCGCAAACCAAGATTCCAAGGGTAGCAGCAAATCCAAAAGCAAGATTCACAGTGAGAAAGAGGCCATGAGATCCTTCACTTAGTACAACTTGGGCAACAGCACCACATCCAAACATCTGTGAGTTTTATGAAATGACAAAAACACAAGAAATAAATCATTTAATAAACCACATATGTGGTTAATCTCATTTATAGAAATGTGTAGTACTTTGTAATCAATAATTAAATATAATCCATGTACATTTAAGCTACATATAGAAATATGTAAATGTATATTGGCGCTTTCACAAAACACTTCAGACAGGTCCTTTCTGGCAAAGAGAAAATTGTTGCTTAGACTTGTGGACAAAGTTTTCACTTTGCATTGTGTCCTAACCAAACACACCACAAGGGACACAATGTCAGAGTAAATCTTTATACCTTTGGCATTAAACATGTTTTAAGCTTGTTCTATACAGCCTTACCAAAATCCTTTAATTACCAGGCTGAACTGAAGAGCTTTCATGCTAAATCTCAGCAAAAAAGTCATTTTAATTAACTGAAAAAAAACCTCCTTTAAATATATAGTTTAATTCATTTACAGTAATGACAGAGGTTACATTGCATTGAGTTTTTTCGTTTTGTGCTATTATATAACCAAACACTATACAAACAAATTCAAATTGTTTCCTAGATCAGGAACTTGCTGTTCCTGATCTGGGAAACATGTCAACTGATAGTCAATATCAGCACATTGACCTTCCAAGTCCAAGACTGTTTTCAAGAAAGACCTTTGTGGTTTATTTTTGCAGTACACTGAATGCTGTTTTTTAAGCACTGAGCAAACATCACACCTGCTGCGTGATTCAGAGTATGGCCTTTGAATTCATGTATTATCTCTCCTATAACTCAAGCCACACACCTCAAAACCAAACTATGAGTGTGCTTCTTAAAATGAGTTGTTTTCACTAAAGAGAGTGAAAACAACTCTTTTAAAGAGTTTAGTGTCAATCTACTGTCATATTTCATATCCCTCCTTGGACCATCTACAACACACCCTTAACATTTTGCTATTCAAAAATTAAGAAATATTATGTCAATTTGATGATTCATCAAACATCAAAACATTAGCAGGTGTTAGCGGAAAAGTATGTGATGACGCACAAGTTAGCACATAAATATTTTGCCTTTTGCCCTCTTCATTATTACTACATGTTATCTGCAATGTTTGTTAAATGGAAAATTGCGTTTTATTAAAGAGGAAGTATTTTTTTGCATAGCGATTTGCTAATAACTTTTAAAGCCTTAAGAGAAATGTAGCAAATTTTTAAAGCACAGTTTGTTAGTGCCTAAAGATTCTAAAGATATGGTTATATTTCTTTAGCATGTTAAGCTTACCATAAAAGCATTTATAGTTCAAACATGTTTGATTAATGATGATTTTTCTTTAAATTGTATTCAGTGTTGGGCTTAGAACTAAGTGCAGGAGACAAAAACAATGCAACATGTTATTTATCCAAGCCCATGTTATTTATTACAGTATAAGTCTGTCATATGCCAAAGTTATTTTAACATTAAATTAAGATATTCTGCATAATTTAGAATAAGAGGTGGTGTAAATAATGGTATTGCTTGTCTTTTTAAATTTAATTACAGAATATATAACAAATAATCCTGCTGTCATTATTTAAGGCTATATGACAACAATAAGCCAACCATAAGTATCAATTGTACTGCCCTCAGCTTTGATGCTGATATCACAGAATATCACAGAAGAGAATGAAGGAAAATACGCACCACCAAGATGAGAGTTCCCAAGCATTCAGCCAGTCCCTGGCGCAGTAGTTTGTTGCGGATCTGCAGAGTCTGTACAATCTTATCCAACATGACCTTCTGTCTTCCCATTTTTTCGTCTGATGTCAGGCCCTGATGTGTTAAAACCTGTACGTCTCTCAAAATATGATCATTTGAAGGCCATCATTTTCCTCTTATAGATAGACAAGGACCAACCCTCATGCTCCAACCTGCCCACTCACACGCTTCTCTATCTCACAATCAAACACACACACACACACTCATCTATACGCCACATTAACTCCCTCAAACCCTCCCTGCATTATTCACACAAACACACGCTCACACGCCTTTTTCACGCACTGCATTCCTGTTCTTTATTATAGAACAGGTTCCTCTATTTTCTTACCTCTCTCTCACATCTTTGTGTTTTTGCAAACCTCTTGAAACTTCATCACCCAAATATAATCCTTTTAGTATAAAAGCAGGTCTGGGTGTGAAATTGCAGAAGTAGATTAGGCTCATCTCTACAGGTCTGCTGCTATGAGAAGAGTTTCATTTTGAGTTCACATACAGCGTGACTCAGGTTCTGGCTTCAGGAATGGGCTGGGTCGCACGTTTTGCTCTATGTGATTCATAAAAAATGAGTAAAAATGATGCTGAGCATTAAATGAATCAGAATATGCAGACTACCTAATTGGTCTCTTAATTCTGAGTACATAAGTGTGGCAAAACAATTTATAATTTATCCCTGGGGCAGTTGTGGGTTACTGGTTAGTGAGTTGGGCTTGTAATCAGTAGGTTGCTGGTTCGATTCCAGTGCCAGCAGGTAGCAACTGAAGTGCTCCTGACAAAGGCAAGTGTGTGTTCACTCCTCACTTGTGATAGGTTAAATGCAGAGGTCACATTTTGGGTATGGGTTGCCATATCTGACAAAAACACGTCACTTTCACTTCTTTTCACTTAGTTAATAGTCACATAGAAAATGTTCTGAAACAACTGTCCTGTATCTTAGCTGGCAAAGTCTGGCTGAAGCGATATCAAGGCTGCAATTCCCAAGTAAAGTCAGTTCTAACAAAATGTCTGAATTTGAATCACATATATTTATAAAGCATATAGACTTTGGATAAAAGCTTGTTAAATGTATAACTGTAAATAAAGTCTGTGAGATGCATAATGTACTATGACTAAATCAATGTGATTAGTACCTTAATCACTGCATAATGTTATTCTAACAAGCAATAGTGGCTGCATTAGAAGTTACTTCTAAAAAAATAACCTAATTAGAGGTTATGTCCCTCCAAACCCTTTTCTAACCAGTTAGGATATATATGTAATGTTTTCAGTGTCAATGTCTCTCTTGTCATAATCGAACCCAGTCTGAGATATCTTGGAGTTAAAATATTAGACAAGCATTACTGCAGCGCACACAGCTGTTGCATGCTCCATATCTTCTGTGAAAGCACCGATATACAAATCCTGACAAATTATTTGATTTTGTGTTAAATAGTTTGCATAGTACTGTCTTAGCTAATTTGCATGCACCAAGCTAATGCGGCAGACTGGTAATCCAAGCTTGTGAGATAAAACTGAGCATTTTAGAGAGTTCCAAAGTTTAAGTTTGGTGTACTCTAACTTTGCAAATTAACATCTCATAAAGATGTGACCAGTACAAGATGTATAAAGATTTAAATATTAGCCTTAATTCATAATCCTATTTTGCACAATACATCTTACAATAACAAAAACAACAATAATGATGTGTGAATATATAATCATAATATCAAATCTTGTTGCTTGTCTGTATCTCTGTAGAATTTTCACATACACAAACTCTAGTGTGACAGCACCTTAAGTCCAGTCTATATACTGTGGCTGTGCTGTGGCTGACCACATAATTCACTAAATTGAGCCTCTTCTCATTGGACCATGTAATCTATATCTTGGCTTCTATCTTCATTTGAATTTAACATTGGCTTTCAGTGATGTCTGTTTGTCGTGCCTGCTCTGGTTTGAAAGCTACTGCAGTTTTTTGCAACAGTTTTAGGTTGTAAGAACATTTGCCTAAAATTTTCAAATAAGAAAAATGTAAATGTTATTGTGAATGTTCTAGGACTCCAGTTTTTAAATGTGCATAACAGTGGCATTCCCAATGCAACTACAATGACATTTAAAAAAAGTAATTTTGGACATTTTAAAAAAGATATTAGTATTGCATGGCATTAAGAGTCGCTTCCTTGTTTGTGTTTGTTTTCTGTGCCACCCTAGAGTAATTACCAACCTCTGCCATAGAGGTCCATCCATTACAAGAACAGGTATACATACCAAAAACTCTGAGGCTCAGATTGAACAAAATGCACCATTGAATGACAAAAACTTTCCCCGAACATCAGAACATATTAAGTAACTTGTTGCGTTAGTGTGACAGAGGCACACATATTGTTGTTGAACAAGGTTTCTAGAAAATATTGCTAAATGTAATAAATCACGTTTATGATGTCACATAGTGATTCAGCTATTACCAATATCTCAGATGCACAATCAGTCTTTACAGCTCATGCATCACTGTTAGCACACTGAAGTTATGATCATGTGACCAACATATTACAATAATGTCACTTGATACCTTGATACAAGTACATGGTGAAACAAAATGTTTCTCCAGGACCAAGGTTCTACACAGCATGACACAGAACACCACAAAACTAAAAGAGACATTTTACATACATACAACAAACATAAACAAACAGGCAGCACAAGACAGTACAATGACTACTGGGACAGACAATGACATAGTAGTGACCAATACACAGGAGGGATTAACAACCCAGTTATTTCTCTGATGTTTTTAGTGTATAGAGTTACTTATGCTATTACGGTGCCATCACTATGTGCACATTCTAGATCACTAATGGGTGAATTAGGGAGAGATGTTGTTTACTGTTTAAGGGTAGGGTTGTGACAGGGATAGGCCTGAACAAGATCACACAAATTCAAACTGTAGCCAGACATGGCAGGTGTGGCTTTAACAGTTACAAATACCAAGACTTCTGTATTGAGTGTGGAGGATGATGACAGATGATAAGATCAAGGCTGCACGGTGATACAATAGTTGTGTTTAAAACAGACAATAAACATCTACATACAAATTACATATAACTCCTTATTTTTAAGAGACCTGTCACCAGGTGCTTTGTTATATTCCAGTAACTGTAACCTAATAACAACAAAGTTAGATAATGTCAACAAAAACACTAACACAGCAGGAAAGAATAATCTGAATAACTAATAATTATCTAAATGAATAAGCTTATTTTTATATTTATCAACTAAACCATGTAATTTTCTGCAGGAATAATTCAGAGAACGCAATGTTCAGGTACAAACAGTAAGCAATGATATACCTCAAGTGTATGTAAACAAATTCTACATTTTTATTAATGTATCATTTTTATTCATAAAAATTAGGTAAACAGTAATTGATAAGTATTTAATGAATCCAATCATCATATTTGATTTATATTTTCTAAAACTTAACTTACATTAATCATTAAATTAAAAAGGTTTTTTTGACACAGTGATTTTAGCCCACATTCAATTAAAAAATGGCTCATAAGTTATGGGTTTTTATTAATTTCCCTCCCAAACTGGACTGATTACCATTTAACTACCAGTACAACCATCATCTTACAGATGGAGAAAAATAGCCTTTTTACATTGTGCAACAACATTCAGCAGAAAACGGTGTTTTATAACTTGCTTTGCTTTCAAACCACTTTCTGCAGTGTCACTGCAGTGAATGTTTAATGGTTGGTAGACTTCTCAAAAATGACCCCTTTAACTCACTGATTATTTCTTTCCAAGTCATTGTGAAATCTTTGAAAAACTCAACTCTTCTCTTAAATGTTCCTTAAATAGTCTTCAAATACAAGATGACTCATCAAAGTTGGCAATGAATGCATCCAGATTTACACTTTGAATATAAAAAGTTACAGTTCAGCATTTTAGCAAAAATAATTTGATCTCTATTACTAATCCTGTGGATAAAGATATTATGAAGCAATTTAGCAATGTGCTTATAAGGAGGTCTATCATCTTATCAATTATTCATAACTTTTAACATATTAATTTATCATAGACACAACATGGTGTAAGGCCACTCTTGAATCTTGAATCATCTCTCTATTTTTTCTGTGCCTACTGTGGTGAGGCAAACACAGACTTCTCGCATGTCCTCAATCTCTCTCTGACGTTCTCCAATTCTGCCTTTATCCAGATTTCTGCCACAACAAGTTTGACACATCTGTTTGGGCTGTTTTCCAAAACCACTGCTCTCCCTGACATCTCAGTAAACAACAAGAGATTTGGGTTTGAACACATTATCTTGCTCTAGGCTCAAAGAAGGTCAGAGAAGTGCATATATGTGCAACCTTGTCTTTTACTTCTATCTTTTGTTTGCTCTCTTTACTAATTTGGTTGTTTGTAAGGCTTTTAAAACTTGTAAAGTTGAACTTGTGAAGTGAAGTCCATCACTTTTAAACACTTTGAAAGTGATGGACTACAGTTAATTAATAGTGGGAGACAACAGAACTATTCATATCTGACACTGACTCTTATGAGATAGAAACAAAATAAACATTTGTTTAAAAAACTATATCAGATAAAAAAAATCAAAGACTCTCCTACATGCTTCACACTTTTTAGATTACATAAAAAAATTGATCTGTAGACACAAACAACAAAACCTGTTGTTTCCACTTCCTGTTTAACTGAAAATAATTATAAATAATTCTGTCGGTTACACCCACCCCCTCTGAATTTCTTCATCCAATCGTTTCAACAGCATTTGACACCTAAATGTATCTGTATTCTCCCAGTTGTGGTAAAAGTAGATTATCTGGTGGAGTAACTTCAGTTCTCCAGAAATCTGATTTGTAAACAGATCTACAGGGTGTCGATATACTCTTCTTAGCATCTTAGCTACAGTCATGGGCTGAAAATGTGTGTTCTCCCATTTATACTGTACATTAAAATATTTTATATTCAATTTCGATTTCCTATTCTATTTCTGTTCTATTAAGATTTGTAAAAAACATTGCAAACACATTTGGATGCTGTATAAATAAATTACTAAATTTCTCACAGTTTATGACAGAACAGAAATACTTATATATTATGACTATATTATGACTTATAGGTACCTATAATGCTTTCTGAACACACATACAGTACAGGCCAGGGTAACATAATATTGTCATGTCAATTCATAGCTGGGCGTCATAGCCCAATAAGTTTATGGCAGTTGTCTTTATTTTACTGTAAATCCTCACTATACAGATGTGGTGCTTCAGGTTTATCAGACAATGATAATTTATGTAGGGTGAATTCTCCTAATGTGGGACACTTAATCTTCAGGTCTCCCCAAAACCAATGAATGCCAGTTAAATTATAATCAAAGCTGTACTGCCATGTATCAAAGTCACATGACCTAATATCTGTGCAGTCATAAATCTGGCTTAACATTGTAATATTCTACAGAAGTCAAAATACAAAACAATGTCCCACAATAGGGTGGATTGCCCTGTCTATACATTTCATGTTTTCAAACTCCAACTGTATATCTTTGTTCTTTAAAGGATACAGTGTAGGAGGCACAAAATATTTTATAAATGTAAAACTATCCATGTGGGAATGCCACTCCCCAATACAAAAACACAATAATTATCTAAAACCAATAAAACAATTTCTCCCCCATTTTTAAGCCAAGAGTGAACAACTGTTTCTTGTAGACTGATTTGTGATTACATCAAGTCTGCATTACATAATATATTCCAGTCTCTAGAGTGTTCCAAAGTTCTGTCAATGAAGACAGGATTAATGAGGTGTTCCTGGAAACATGATATTTTCAGGGAAGATACCTGCAGCTCATGAGCGAACAAGTTAGAACGTTTGTTTTCCAGCTAAAAGCAAAAGCAATGTGGAGCAGCTAGAGAAAAGAAATACAGACTTTTTTTTAGCTATATTATCGAACTGAGATTAGCTTTACTAAAACCAGAGTTTTATGGTATTGTAACATAATATTCCATCTAAATTATTAATATTTTAAACTGTACACCTTTAGCATGCAGGCAAAACAATATGATTGTTATGATCATACAGTGATGAATGAGTAGTATTAGTATGTTCCAATTAATACATCTTTTTAACCCACAGAGCAAAATACATTTTAATGTTGATTTTGGGAAATTTATGACATTGTAAACATTACATTCAAGTTTGGGAACAGGGTTAAAAAAAACACAAGTAACAATTAATCTTCATGAAATTAATTCATACTCATTTTGTGATTTAATTCACTCACGAGGGTGACCGAAAATTAAAAACAACATATTTAAAGTTTCAAGGAAACACCTTAGAGAAGACAGCACCTGGGGCCACATACTCATGCACTCAAAGCAGAGCGATTAAACACAAAAAAAAGGAAACTATGACTAAAGACCTGCTTTACAGAAACATGCCTAAGCATAGACTTCCACAAACAAAAACTCTTTAAAGCATTTAATTCTGCTAGTGTCAAGTTCACTGTCCTTGCAGACTACAGTACAAATAAAAGTAATTGGTAAGTATAGGTTTTGTCAGAACTATAAAAATGATATGAATTCTATTTTCTCATTTTATTTGCCTTTATTGGGTGGAATGAGTATGTTTTGGCTAAATAACTTTTAACTACTACATTTTCTCACAAATCTTAAAGTATCACAGTACCCACAGACTATACTGCGGATTCAGCCATAGACCTACATATTTTTTTAATGGTTGCATACTATATAGTAAAGAAGTAGTTATATTGGGACACAGCCATTGTCTTGATCCTTGACCAATCCTAGATTGGATTAGTGACATTATTAATGGAGCATCTTACAGTGCACAATGTTTCTGTCAGTTCTATTGTAAGTGTCACACCATCCAGTTGTTATTTGCAATTAAGTTGTACTTTGGATAATACAATTTACAACCAATTACTCATATTTTTAAATGGTTTAACTAGGTAAATAAAGCCACCATGCTAAATTACAGCTAATAAGTTACACCTTTGTGTAACTGGACCTAATTGGATTCAATACCTGATAGTTACTGATATACAACTTTACTTCCTATGGCAACATTCCCTGTCAACTTCCCTATGTGACAACTAGCCCCAGTAATTTCAGTAAGTACCATCCAGTCCTAGAGGTGTGTAACCCTCAAATTGTTGTCCTTGTTTTCTTCAATCAAGGCAAAAAATAATCCATTTAGACACAGCACACTAACAAGCAGTCACGTTTATTCACAAAAGATAATTCACATAATGAGCTGCAGATGTGTGAGCAAGCAGAAAGTTTCATCCTAACCCCAAGCATTTAATTAAAGCTCTCCTTATAATGACTAACGCTGTAACTCTTGGGGCCTAGGTGTATTTTCTCTTTATAGGTGGTATTGTGTATCACATGTTGGTTTGTGTTACTTTTCTTTTGACTTGTGATGATTATACATACATCTGTCAGATCCCTGGTTTGATCAACTCAGGTTTTGTTTGTTGTGTCATTTGTCCACATGTTTGTTGCATTGGAGCAGATGACCTTGTTACTGTGTTAGTTACATCACCTAGTAATATCACCTTGTTACCGCATTTTGCCCATGCCCTTCACCTGCTTGTCTTCTGTTATCTACACTTTACAGTTACCTCTTGTCCTCAGTTTCACCTTGTCTAGCTTCCTGACCGCTCTAGTCAAGTCTTGTCTTGCTTTTGTCCTGCTTTCTCTGCCCAGTCTGCCTAGTTTATAGTTCCTGTCTGGCTGCCAATTAGTTACTGTTCTCCCTGCCTACTGATTATCATCCCGTCTGTTTCTTTTGGTTTTCTGTGCCCTGCTCCACCAGTTTCCTGCAGTTATCACTTCAACTGGCTGCCCAGCTGCTCTTCTTCCTGCTCTTATCCTTCGCGGTGTATCACTGCCTTTACACTGCTTTCTGGTCTTTCATCTCTCTCTCTCTGACAATTAATAAATTCACTTACATGGTGTTAAGAAAACTCATTATTATAAATTAATAATGGGTTAAAAACAAGGCAAAAAGCACAAACAGGGCAACCATGTTCACTGCTACTCAACAGTTCCTGTTATTATAAATGTCTGAAGAAGTAAAACCTCCAATAATTAATACTGTGACAGTAAAACAATAGCAAAAGGCTGGCAAATGTGTAAGTAGATTTAAATGTCATGGTACAATCATGATTAAATATACAGTATTTAGCAATACATTGCTAAACAAGTTTGCGTGCATGCAAGTAGTGAGAAAGGAACATGGCATGAGGTAGAATGTAGGTAGAAGGTAAGTAGGTTATGTAACTGCCTGAACACAGTTGGCTTGAGTCTACAACTGTCTGATTTCATGATGTTTAATAAATGCAGCTGCCAAAAAGTAGAGTGATATTGAAACTCAGACAAGCTGGTCTTTGAACTGAACACGAGGAGGGGGAGTAAATAGAAGATTCAGGGTGATGATCATTCAACATTCATCTTGAATCTGATTTGATCATGTTTTGGTGCCCATTAAAAGTATTGCTATATTATAAGTGAGCTCCTGTTTAAAATTAACTGCAGGAATGATAAAAACCCAATAACAGTAAGGAAAGCCCCATAAATATGAAGATCAATCCTTTCCATTTGTTTTTGATCTCTTGTATACTTTTATCCTCTGGCAGGTGCAGACAAATCTGTTCATTGCTGTTTTCTGGAACTGAAATGAAACACAAAAACAAATGATTTGCGGGGGTGTCAGAGACAAAAGGAGACATAAAAATGTTCGCCTACTGACTTTCCAATTGAAGAGAAAAAAAAATAAAAAACATCTGAATTACCATGGAGAACCAACAGTTAAACAATAACAGAGAAAGAATGATGAGGTATTTGCCACAAGAAGTAAACCACAAACAACAATAATGGAAACACCAAAAACAATACCTACACAACAACAGTATTCATTTATGTATTTTTCTTTGCAGGAACTAGGAGTAGTCACAGTATTCACATAACTTCGTCCCTGTATCTCAGTTGGTATCATGTCACTCATTGAATTAGCAGGGCAAAGGCCGTGGGTTTGATATACTGTACATGTAACACATATTAAAAAATTGTAAACCTTGAATGTACTGAAAGTAGGATAAAAGTGCCAAAATCCTACAATTTCTATCTCTCAGCAAGTGATATTCTATCTCAAGCTAGAGTAGGACAGCCTCAATACATGTAAATATGTGTAGCTATTTGTCTCAGCATTCTTTTACAGACAATTATTTGGCATAAATTAAAAAAGCACTCCACATATACCATAAATCTTCTGGACCTCTTCTGACCTTTGTTTCAATTAATATTTGCTTCTTTTTTTCTTTGTCAAATGGAATGCTAGTTAAAAGGATAGGAATTAAACTTTTTTTGGAGTCAAAAGGTCCTAGATCACCTTTGAAACCCCAAAACTTTGACTAATTGAAATGTTTGTATGTGACCCTGGGGCGCCAAATTTTCCAGATGAACCTGGAGATCAGCTTATCTAGCTGGGAGAACAGATGCCAGAGGGGACAGTGGAAGACTCTGGAAATTGAATAAAAACCATGGTAAAATATTAATTATATTCTGCCAGCTAAAGAAAGAAGTCATTTAATCCATCTCCTAAATATGAATTAATGTTGTCCATTAGCATTACACTGTAAACTTCATGCAAACTTTGTATTTCAATTCCATTTAAAGAACTATGTAAAAAAGACATTGAAAATATGACATTAGAGCTGTACAGACTCAAAACCTCAATGTTCCTTTAGGACCTCACTTCAGCAGTTAAAAACCTTCTTCCACCCTATAAATAAACATCCCCACATGGACTCTGTATCAGTGACAGAATGAGAAAGGCCACCTTTGCACATGTGTTAGCAGTGATTTACTGATATGAAAATATATGTTTGTCCTGATTAGCATCTGAAATGGTGCCAGGTTGTTCAAGTCAGTCAGGCTCAACTGAAAACACCAGATTACACTGGATTTGTAGGAACATTAGCAAAACACGGCTCAGGTACTGAATAGGTGTAAGATCTAACTGTCATGTTGAAGATGTCAAAGATGTATTATTTAGTTTTAGACAAGATACGTCATAACGTTTTCTTGTTTGCACAATGCGGATGATGTCTGTTCTTTGTTTTGTTTATGCAATTATATGTATTCATGAATTCAAAAGAGTTTAAAACAACTGATACCTTAAATTTGAACCTGCTAACTTCATTTCAGCTCCCCTACAATATCATAACAAATCAGTATTTCATGTTGTTGTACTGACAGTCATCACAGCTATTATTTATCCATAGGCATGAGACCTCAGGTTATAACAGGCATGCTAATGTTCAGTACAGCATTTGCATTTACATGTGTAATTTCACAAAAGTATTATAAACACAAAAAATATTGATTGATTCCTAGTTCCTAAATGAGATGAAACAAGTTTGCGTCAAAAGGTTGAGCAATTGACAGGCACAAACACAAACCATTCAGTGGAATGATACAACATTTAAAATGTTCCAAAGCTGTTATTGGAACTAAGTGTAATTAATCATTTTAAATGACCTCATATGTGCTAATTGTGAGGGGTATTTGTATCTAAAATATATGCCTATACGCCTAAAGTCACCTGTTGCTGTTGACTATTTGTTGATATTATAATTTGTTTACCACAGACAAATAAAAAATGTGATGTGTTTGTAACTAATAGATACACTAGCCATGCATACAACCAAACAAATATGTAAAATGTATAAATATTTATAGAATAATGTTATAATTAATGAAAGAAATACTGATGTCCAACCTAATCTTAGTGGCTGTGTTCTTGTATTTACTAGGTAGGGTACAAAAGCAAACCTTTATAAGGAAGTAGGCAGAACAATATGTAATATCTCTGAAACACCCGTAAGACAAGAATAACTCAAATCATTATTAAATCCTAAAACAGGAATATCTCTGTTATGAAACTAAACCTTCAGGGAATAGACTAAAGATGACAAAAATTGCCTGAATGTAAGACCTTTGCCAAGAAGTCTCTTGAAAGAGGGGATTTATGTAGTTTCAGTGGAAACTTATGAGTCAAATGCATAGGTTTTAAAATCAAAAAGAACATGCAGTACAGAACAGGAATGACAAAAGCACTTTCAGTAATTCGTATTGAGAAATCGTAGCACAGAAGACATTTGCACAATATTGCCAAGTGGGGAGTATACATGATCAAATATTATACTCCTAACGGACATACATTAAAAAGCAGAACTAGTCAAATCATCTGAAGTAAAGATTTTGTGCTGGATTAAATGAGTTCCAGTTAACTTCCAGTTAAGTTTTAAAGAAGGGCATTAAAGAGCTCATATTAGATTCTATTGAGAAAACAAAACTTAACGACAGTTAAAAAAAAGAATAATTTTTCCCTGTATTTACCAACTTTAGACCATGTCTATCATTTATTGACATATATCTTTCTTAAGTCACATTAAAAATTACTTTGTAAAGGATTTTAGATAGATATTACATCATCATATTTAAATCAAGAACTCCCTCTTCTGGTTAATGTATGCAACTTTTTGTGTACAAGATATTTTTAATTTTATTGGTAATGTTTATACCTGTAAAAACATTTCATTTTCATAGATTGAAAAGCCTGATTTTGGTTAAATTGTCATCCAGAATTTTTTGGGGAATTTTTAGGAATATTGTCTACTGTAAAGTAGACAATATCCCTAGCCCAAACTATCACTATTGTGAAAATGTGCTCCATTTTTCTTAAATTACAGGGGTTATGGGAAGGCTAGACTCCTATTAAAATAATCACTAAACAATTATTTTATGCAAAATATATTTTAAAGAACCTTGACCAAATGTGCCTCAAAAACTACCCACAATGACTGATTATCTCTGGGAGACAAAATATGTTAATGTGCACCTATCAAAGTATAAACAACTGCTTTCTCTTGTTTACTACAACTTCTACTGAAGAGCAAAACCTTTTTTTCAAACAAGGTTTATTACCTATAAACAGTTTCCAGCATTGTACCACAAAAGGTCAGCATTTCATGTTATTCCAATATTACCTTTTCTGTTTACATTATTTACAATCTGCCATCAAAAACGCTTGTTTACAGTCAATCTTGTACAGTTTTAAAACAAAGTGATGTGAAAATCACTGATAAATAATCATGAATGCAGAGTGACAAACATTTTTTGTGACATTCAGGAATATTAACATTCATGGGGTAAAACTTATCCGACCAATAATATCCGTTGTAGTGGGAATGTGATAATTTACCAACAAAACTACATATCAATTACTGAATAAACAAGCCATTTTTTAAATTATATGAATTTAGACAAACTTTCCACAGCCTTCATTCACCTTCTAATAAATTATACTGTATTAGATGAAAGACTGTATTACGGATCCTTGAAATACTAAACAGTTGGACAAGAGAAATACATTATTCACATTACTTGTGTTGTGGGTTCATGCTTTAAAATGACTATGATGGATTAGTCACTGACATCCATGAAGAACTGCTGAATGTAATGGCCTGTTGTATATTAAGGGGTATCAAAGAAATGACAAATTATAGGTCAAAACCGATCTTGCATAGTCAGTTCATGGACAAATCCCTGAACAGGAGTCAATCTGGCTAATTACTGTAATTACTTAGTGGTTAACATAGTGGTTCACTTAGAGTGTAGAAGGTTGTGAAATGTATCACACCAGCAAGTGGACATTCATTGGGCTGGATAAAATCATACTATGGAAAGGGACAACAGAGTTTCCAAACATCTAGTGTGACAAATCTAGGAGCAGTTACAAAAGGCCAGGACTTTTCTTCACAAAAAAGCCTTTTAACTGGAAATAAGTCTGTTGAAAGGAAACAAATCTAACATAACACTAATTATAATTAATATACTCCTAAAAAAAGTCAAACGTTCATAGTGTTAAGTAAGTTTTATAGCAATGGGGGTGCTTTTTGTACAAATGTAACATTTGAATGTAGACATATCAGGCACTTAAATAGTGTTTGTGACAACGTCAAAAAGACTTTAATATAATTCCACTATGACCTTGACCTACGGTTCTGGCATTTTGAGGGATTTTTTGGAGTCAGCCTATTTCCAACTCTGAGGCAACATTCCCACACACCTGCCAAACACACAGAGCAAAGCCAGGCTGCTGTACACAGAAATGAGAAAAGACGTGCTGATAACAGTAGATTTATCTGTCCTTGGATGTGAGCTTCTCAATCAGCTCCTGAAGGGGTGCAAGTTCTTTCCTGTCAATCAAATTAAATTCCTGAGAAAGTAAAAAGAGAAACAGGAAATGCTTAGCATTAAATCAGACATTTTTTTAAAAATTATGTGAAAACATTACATAACTGACTACACAACTGACATTCTGCGTTCCCAACATAAATCACACAGCTTATTTTATAAAAAAAAATATTATTTATTTACCCAATTCTATATTACTTACTTATTATAAACTACATTTTCTAAATGTATAAAGAAACTTTGGGCTGTCTGGTATTCATTGCTGTTTATCTGCTTATGACAAATGGAAACAATGCAGTCAAACACGGTCCCGCCCCATTCACACAAGCTCACACCTGAACAAAGAAGATAAAGTGCTTGAAGGAGGTGTTGAGGTGCGCCTCCTCCTGCAGCTGGATAACAGAGTCAAAGTGCTGGTGGTAGATGTGGGCGTAAACACGGAACAGTCTCTTCAAAATTGTCTTGGCTACTGACATGAAGTTCTTTGGGAAAGGGACCCCTGCAAGTGACACAGAAATATAACCTTAAACAGAGCAAATATATATTCATTAAATCTAAGCAGCAAATATGACCATCAGAAAAGATTATGTGGCTGTGGTGACCAATTTTCTTGATTAAGAATTGTTTGAAGCATTATAATACAGGGAATGCAGAATTATTAGGCAAGTTGTATTTTTGAGGATTAATTTTATTATTGAACAACAACCATTTTCTCAATGAATCCAAAAACTCATTAATATCAAAGCTGAATATTTTTGGAAGTAGTTTTTAGTTTTAGCTATTTTAGGAGGATATCTGTGTGTGCAGGTGACTATTACTGTGCATAATTATTAGGCAACTTAACAAAAAAGAAATGTATACCCATTTCAATTATTTATTTTTACAAGTGAAACCAATATAACATTTCAACATTCACAAATATACATTTCTGACATTCAAAAACAAAACAAATCAGCGACCAATATAGCCACCTTTCTTTGCATAGACACTTAAAAGCCTGCCATCCATGGATTCTGTCAGTGTTTTGATCTGTTTCATCATCAACA
>JBAJNP010000353.1:0-102810 GCA_036877545.1 Yasuhikotakia modesta
TCTTCTTCTTCTGGAAGAGCGGGGGTTCCCCTCGACTAAGCTGAGGAGATCCAAGATGCGGGGGAGGTACTGAAGCCAAAAAAGGTGGCGGAGGGGGCATCATTATGCCAGGGATGGGTGGAGGTGGGGGGCATCCAAACAAGGGTGGTGGAGGAGGAAGATTGGGCAAATAAAGAGGTGGGGGAGGAGGTGGCGTGATGTCTCCTGACCCAATTACGTTACTGACGTCCAAAATGTCCAAATCATCCTCCTCTCCTAAGTCTGTGAAGTCCAACTCTTTGATGCGAAGCTCCCTCTGCACGGCCATCAGCTGGTCCCATATGTGATCTGATTCTTTTTTAGGTGGTGTTGGTGACGGAGCTGGTGGAGGCTTCTCCAGGGGCTGCTGTTTTTCCTTCCCAAGATGGTCCAGCTCATGAGTTGATACCAATCCTTTCACCAAATCTCCAAACCTCTCGGCTACAGCTCGCACACTACCCTGGTTATCCAGGTGTTCCATTTCCATTTTTTTCATGTTGTCCTCACACGCCTGCCGACGCGCCTCCAGTGTGGAAATGCGGCTAGCAAGGCTGCTAACAGAGGAGTCCTGACCTGAACACTCCTTCTCAGTCTCCTGTTCTTTCTCCTTCTCATCCTCTGAGGGCTTCTTGTTTTGGGAATAAAGCATGTCCAACATAAAACGTTTGCTGTTGAGAACTTTGCTGCACTGATCATTGACATCTGCATTCATACAATCAGCCCACTGGCCTAAGCATAAAAAGAAGAAATAAAATGTCATTAACATACCCAAACAAACCTGATTATGCCTGTATTTAGCTGGTTTACACATGTTTACACTTGTATGTGATCCAT
The DNA here is from genome assembly GCA_036877545.1 of Yasuhikotakia modesta. Taxonomy (NCBI): domain Eukaryota; kingdom Metazoa; phylum Chordata; class Actinopteri; order Cypriniformes; family Botiidae; genus Yasuhikotakia; species Yasuhikotakia modesta. The sequence continues at coordinate 853 of JBAJNP010000353.1, forward strand.
CACTAATATAGACCTCATACCAGGTGTAAACAGGATCATTGTGATCTGTGTTCATTTGAATCATGTTAGCAATGTCCTCACCAGAGCCACTGTTGCTGACTAGTTTCTCCTCACGTTCTTCCCTCTCCAGAGTGCTGCTCGCTGAGGAGATGCTGGAGGCAGAGCAGTTGTCCTTCTCATTCAGTTCCTCGTTCTGCCTCTCTTTCTCACTCAGGATGGTGTTCTCCTCCAGTATCTGCTGTCTCTCACGTTCATCTCTACCTGTACTGCCAGTCTCTTCCTCACAGTTTCCTTCAGATTCATCATCCTTCTTTTCCTCTTCCTGTACATTAACCATTTCCTCACACTCTTCCTCAGCACCCTCTGCTGTCTCCTCGTTCTCTGATTTCTCCACCTCAGTGCTCGTCTGAGACAGAGAAAGCGTGATGTTCTCGAGTTCCACAGGACTCTGTTCCTCCTCTGGCTCAGAGGGCAACCCAGAAGCAAGCATTGAGGCAGAGGGAGGCTCTGAGGCAGGCCACGCAACTGCCGTCTGCACAGAGCGGCTTGACTCTGTTTCAGCTCCTGTGGGGAGAAAGAATTTGTCTTGGCACCCACTCCAGATAAGAACAACTTTAATAAAACTAAAGCGAAAAAGAGAATTTAAAACAAACGTGTTCTGACAAACTGTTCTTACAATAAAAACTCTGAATTAAATTGTCATGATTCCAAATCATGATTCTAAATCAGACTTTGTCTAATCATATTAGGTTTAAGTTTAACTCTTAGGGTTTTTTGTTTGTGCTTATCAACCTATAATTTACTGTATAGTATAGTTCTCTAATATAATACAGAATAGAATATAAAAATAGCATTTCTTAAAAAAATACACTTTACTTTTAATTACAAACATTAATTTTTATGCACAAAATCATCTCATATACACTGTATATGCATTGCATTCATCCCTTGTCCCTCACACACAGCCACATTCCCAGTGTCTTTGTTACGGTAACCCACATAGCATCACCACATCACCTCCTCCACATTCGGAAAAGCAAATAAATACAGGAAATGTGATCCTACAGGAGCCTGACGAATAACAAAACAAAATTCCATACAACCTTAAACTCACATTTGTTTGCATGCACAGGCAAAATACAGAGGCTGACTGAGTGAAAACTGTTAATAGCAAATAGAAAGCTTTTATTATGCAAATATGCAGTGGAGTCCACATGTCTGAGACCATGCTTTTATTTTGCATTTTTCTAATTTAATTAGCTTTATGACTGCTTTATCAGCATTATAACTAAGTTAATGTGGTCATTGTTACATTTTCTTTCCTTTAATTAGTGCTGAAAAGCAGTGCTCAAAATGTTTCTTTGTTTTACATTTTTAATATGGTCAAACATTAATTTACAGATTTAAGGGGGATTGTAAGTCTCACGTTTAAATGTGGTCTCAGACTTTTAGATCGCACAGTTTTTGAAGGATATTTGTCTCTTGTGACACAAGTCACCAGTAAGGCCTTTCTGAAAGTCTGTGGTATTCTACATGTAATACATGTGCATGGTAATTGAACGGAAACTCGGACATTGAAGGTACTCATTAAACTGTATGGTAGAGCCATTGTGTGGTCATTTCTGTTTGTATAGAAGTTTCCTGTTCACCACACAGTCAGCAAAAAAAAAAAATCAAATGATTTTACAGTCTGTTTGTTTTACTAATTGATTTATTTACCAAAGGAGCATAATACAAGTTAAACTGTGGTAAGATTAATCAAACCTGTCCAGCAGGGACCTGCCCATGGGGTCCTTCCTTTAAATTTACTGTCACTGTCTCAGGAAAGTGCAGGAGCCTCAAAATAGGAGGAGCTTAACTTCCTAAAACCACAGCCTGAGCCACACTGCTATCCATTTACACACGGCTGACCACAATCTCACTCTTTGACCAGTGTGTGACCAAGAGCCTGTCCTTCAGAAACCACATGGATATGATCTAAATGGGCCAGTAAATATCCTGAAACACTGCCAGGTTTGGCAGTGGGTGGTGCTATCCAGCACAACACCACAGATATAGTAATCAGGCAATCAGTAAAATGTCTCATCTCTTGTTCATGGTCATGGCTGGCTTGGGCACAAATAGGGACGGTCATTTAAAAATTGCTAATACATCTGGATTTGATTCTTTGTAAACACATTGGCGCCATTAAGTGTCTGCCGTGCCATTCAGCTACCCTACTCACAATCCTGTCAGCCACAGAGCACCATTCACAAAACTTCATTACATTTTTTAGAAGAATGGAGACAAACTGGGCATTAATACAGAAAAAAATCATAGTTTACTCAATTGTACTACATTAAAGAAACTGTTAAATATGGGTTGCAGTGAAGTAATATTCTGTCAGTTATGTAAGTTATGTTATGTATGGGATAAACACTAAAATGATCTGTTTGTTTAATGTTTCCAGTTGGTCAGCTAACGTTACCTAATGTTCCACCTTCAAAACCTTTGAACTTGCGCTCATGCTTAATCAATACATTAGATTATACTACTTTTTAACTGCTTGCATCAAGTGATCAAAACTAGTTATTTAAGTTATTAAGAATAATTAAAATCATCCTTAGGCACCAAATCAAAATTTGTTTACATAATTATTGATGTGGTAGATGAGGATTTTATAATAGGACATGGGAAAGCCAAGCCAAGTGGAAACTCCACAATGAGCCAGACTGATAGACCAGGCTCCAGTCACTGAAGTCTGTTCATACCAGCTTCAGGCTTGCAGATTCAGATGTGGCTGTGTAGAAAAAGCTGACTGACCACTGACCCAATTTCTGTGATTTTGGTCAATATTTGAGGTGACTAAAAATTTGTCTTTATTTACATGTAGCTTTTTCTAATGGCTGACTGTCCCAAAAGCTTTGCTGGTATGAGTTGTTTTTCTTTACAAGACATTTTGTGGTTACTGCTCAGTTCCACACTTTGCAAGAATAATTAAGACCGTAGTTTTTTGAAAACATGACATTAAACTGTGCACACAGAAACCTCACCTCGTGTTGGATGTGGGACGGAGCACGTATCCTCCCGGGGCTCTACAGTCAAAGGAGCGGCCGAACGGGGCAGGGAGCTGCTGGAGGTTCGAGAACTCAGGCTGAGGGTGATTTCCGTTCGCCCGCGTGGCACTGACCTCGCTCGTTCCCTTTCTTTCTCCTCTGCTGACACACATTCCATCTGCTTATATCTGTACACAGTACAAACACTTGATTTCAGATACTCAGGTACTGTAAGTTGTTTTGGACAAAGGTTTAATAAGAAATGCATCATTAGAATTGTAATTAAGCATTTAGCATATACAAACACTGTATGTAGTCCTAAACTGAACATCATCTGTTCTGCTTCAACACCAGATTACATTACCAATAACTCTTCCATAACAGGTGTGAAAACAGACAGATACAGGCTGCTCTTCTCCTGTTTTATCAACTCTAAAACAATGTGCCAACACTAACATGCAGGATTAACCTAAAACAAGACCCAGATGTTATATTACTACATAACATTTCCTTCCTATCAACTGAAGTTGGCTTATCCTTTAATTCCATAAATTCATTAGACTGCATACAGTTTGATAACACAGTTAAAAAATAAATTCTTTAAGACCATGACTTCCTATAAGATCTCATAGCATGGCCTCGTTCCACTTGCCAGGATGCATGTTGTTAGCATTTACTGCATAAAAAGCCCATGTCTAAAGGTAATTACACACCAAGTCCTGATCCCTTTAAAGCTCCTAATGTACAGCAGGTGTAAAGGGGCCCCAACGTCCATATTTTACCTGCAGCGCGTGCCGACTCACCTCTTCCCATCTGCTTTTCATTCTAACAAAAGTTTTCAACATGTATCACTACTGTTCTGCTGTTAATTGATATTAGCTTTATGCCATAATTTCTTTGGACTGCAGTGATTTATCCAGACAGAATTAATAATACAAACAGATACTTCAATGTAAACAAAGCAAAATAGACTATCCTTCTAGGATTAGAATTTTCTTTGGTAACTGGAAACATTATATATATATATAGGCGGTCACATTATATCCTGCCATTGTAGCCACACCTCCAAACAAATAGAATCTATGATCCTAATGATAAACAGTCCTCCTATCTTAGGGGTAAATTGTATTGCTTTGTCTCATTTTGTTTAAATCATTCTACCTTTCTTCTCGGGCATGTCTGACTTCTTCTCTCTTGTCCACATAGTCACGGCTGCAAAGAATAAAATCAACATCAGAAATGACACTAGAAATTAAAATTAAAAAAAGACATTAGAAACAAATTGAAACCACATTTTATATATTTACCTAAGACATTTAGACCTTCTAAAGTGATGTTTAATATTTGATATAATGGCTATTCAAAGAGCCGTGTTGTCAGCAGTACAGACTGACTAAAGAGGTTTAGATTTAATGATTCTGGGAAAACCTTTATATGGCAGGACTGACAAAGACAAGATCAAGCATTTGTCTTCCCACAGTCCACCACATTCATTCACTGCGTGCTGCAGATGTTTGTGCATTTCTAAATGACCATAATAAGAAGCAATAACATGTCCTGTTTGGAAAAATTCCCTGATCTCTGATAAAAACTAGAGATGAAACATGGATTAAACATTTCTCATGGTCATCTCCAAAACGTGAAACACTTTTCGGCAAACAGCACATTAAATCACCAGATAACACTGCAATTGCCGATGTTTTTGTCATCAGAATGAAACAAATTAGTGTCATCACAAAGCTGTGAGAAAGACCACGCACTTGAAACGGTTTCTTTCCTCTCTTTCAATTCTCTGAAGTCTCTCCTCTCTCTCCAGGCGTCTGCGCTCTCGTTCTGCATTAAGAGATTCTTGGTGTTGCCTGTAGGAGGAGGTCAGTAACCCACCCAGTGGTGTCCTTCAGGACCACAAAAGCCCAAGGGAGGGAAACAACAATGAGAAAGAAGCATTAAAAAGACACAACAAATGATGTAGAACAAATCCCACATCAAATAAGAGTTTCAAAGCATTAGCAACATCATTTACATATGGAAGTCTTAAAAGTACAGCAATAAAAATAATATATTTGCTAAAGAACAAGAGAGAAGATTAAAACCTGATTGTTGTGCAAATAACTAAAAAGGTTTAAAATCCAAATTAAAAACATTTGTTTAACAATAGCATGAGGTTAACAATAAAAAAGCCTCAGAACTGTTCAATCTGAAAATGTCTCTGTGCTTCAAGCCCATATGCAGATCAAAGCAGAGAAGCGGCTCACCTGTCGGGTTTACTGTCTGCAGGTGGACCTCCTGTCAGGCCGAAGCGGTTATTGGGTGTGGAGGGGGCACTGGACACACCAGCTGACCTGCCTGGATACGTACCTCCATAGCCAGTGCTAAAAGAAAAAGGAAAGACAATTTAACACCAGACTGCTCATGTTTCAATTTATTTAGCTACAATTCAAAGTATAGAAAAGATGAATATAGGTGACACTGGGGCTAATTGTCACACTGTCTTACTCCAATAAATATTTCACATTCTGGAAACACTATTTTCACCATTATTTTCCAGAATAAAACAGCCGTTGATTATTGTGACAACATGTCACAAAAGCCACAAATATTATGGGGAAGCTGGTATTGCTGGGTATTGTGGGAACCTGCCATAACAGTTCTTTAGTTTACATATTTAATTAAAAATGAGAAAAAAGTAAATACTGAATGTGTACATTGCTTAATATTATATACTTAATATTTGACTCACAGAAACATTTGAGGGAATGTTTTGTCCTGAAATAATATTGTAACAATACAAAGCTAGTCAACAGACAATGTGTGTAAAAAGGCCTCACTCCCTTTTCTCAACAGCTCAAGATGAGTGCGCGCACACACAAACACACACACACACTTTCACATAAATGGGTGACAAAAATGTACTTTCCTCCCCGACTACAGCAGCCTGCCAGCACAGATCGCCGGCTGGAGAGACATACAGCTCATGACCTCGCATTGAGAGATGTGATTCAGAACATGGCAGGGCTTGTTTCTCACCACAATCCAACATAATCATTAAAAGAGGTCGGTGACATTCTGTCACAGACATCTAATGTGTATCTTCATGTTTAGATCTGCTCTGATTAATTAAATTACATTACCACTCACCATTTCAAAGGCTGTAAGCACTTGAAAACAGGAAGAGTCAAACACACTTGAAAGTGTTTTATTGACATTGATAGCCTACCAGAGTAAGGACAGGAAATTATAGTAATTATACTATAAAGTCTAAGAAACAGGCTTGGAAAATAATGCACAGCTCAAACTCATCACCTGCATCATGTCTCAGAGCATGTGTGCTAACTGCTAAGCCACAGTGCAAATGTCATTTTACTTTTACATTGTGCATGAGAGCTCACAAACAGACCTTTAGGTGTCCAACTCATTGTCTGAACTTAGACAGGTCTCTTACCTGCCATAAAAACGGCATGATGCATTTGAGCATCTAACATCTGACAGACTGCACAGAAGAGACAGAACATGAGAAGATAAGATGTTAGTAACAGACATTTAAATCCCACAAGAGGACAGAGGGACACAAGTAGTGACAAATACAGACAGAAAGTGAATCAAAGCAGTTTTGGTTCATTACATAACAGTTTTATAAATTTTATTATAAGACCCCATGAAATTTAATGGCATTTTCCTGGATGCAAGATACATGTTGACATACAGTGAACTTTTAGCTCTTGCTTGCTATTGCTAGTCAAAAAAAGTCCAATTTTGATTCATATGGGGTCTCGAAATCAAATAATGTTTGTTTTTGTCCCATCCAACAGTACGTCCATATCACAAGGCATGGCATTATAGCCTGCATAATCGTCTGACTGGCATTACAATGTTCTGTGACATCATCAATTGTCAACATATTGCTAGTGACTTAGCATTTTGTAGCCTTAATATAGAACTCTAATTAGATCAGTATAAAACAAATTAAACTGCATATTAAGAGCCTCTATGTAAACAGAGCTGCCTTTGATCCACTTTATAATCCAGATGGGTTCCTTAAGCTGCCACAGCGTCAATGTCAGGCAAACATGCATGAGACATCACAAAGCATTTCAGCTTGCTTCTCATGAAACGTGGACCCAGCAGGCACTGTCCAGAATAAATTACAATTGTGCTTTTATATGTGACTTAATTTACAGGCTTCTCTTGGCTTTGTAGAGGTACAATGCACCAATGAAAGGCAGATGAGTTGTAAATGTCAGTAAAAGTTAGCATCCTTCAGGGAGCATCTTGCACTACAGTGGCGGGTTCAAGGAAAAATAGACTTTAGTTTTTGATATCCTCTGTATTTTTGCATTCCATCAAATATTAAAGAAGCAACATAAAACCCACAGATGATCAAGATTTATCAGGCTATGACCATACTGGTTTCCATTACTACTTTTATTGGCCTGAGGTTTTGATATACAAGACAGGTTAAGCCACATATTGCACATGACCATAAGTTAAGATGCAGTGAGTAGCGCTTTGCGAGGTTGCGCGTGGGCTTTGGAGGTTACAGGAAGTTCTAAAGGTTCTCTTTAAGGTGCACACAAAAGGAGAAGGTGATGATCCACAAGGTGAGGGGCTGCCTTGTTTTATAAGGTGGGCTTGACGGAACAGGCAAAACAATAAACCCTCGCCATTCACAGGAGATCCAGAAATCATTGTTTCCTTTAGATAATAAAAGCCACTCAAATACTGTAACTGTTGGTGACTGTGTTTGAGAACTCAATCATCAACATATACACAGGCTCTTCTCTCAGGGATCTCAATTAACTAGTCAGGGTGTAAAAATCATTCTGTGACTCTGAATGGCTTTGTTCCAAACCCTACTAACTACATAAGCAGTTACCTTCTTATGTAGTACCATAATAAAATAGAAAGCCTCTGTGTCAATAAATGCAACAAAGGGCTTCTCAAGTGACCTGCTAACACCAAAGTCAGTTTAAATAGATTCTGACTCATGTTGCTACACTAATGACCTGTTATGAAATTGAAAAATATGTAATGACATTTGCCAATGACCAGTGCTGCCTGGCAGGCAGTTTGCTAGGGTTTGTAAAACAGCTGCTGTGTGTACATGCATGGCATTCTGTGAGTGGCGAGAATCTACTGTATCAATCTGCACTACCTGCAGTGCTGTTCTGGGTCTTTGCCCATCTGGCCCTGTGGGGTGCTCAAAGCTACCTTGTCCGAATCCCCTGGGCAAGTAGAGAGAAGGAAGGAAGAAAGGGAAGGGAGGACAGGGGAGGAGGGGTCCTCACTTGGGGAGGTGGACGCTGAGGAGGTGACAGAGGAACCCTGGGATGGGAGAGCCCCCAAGGACCTGACAGAGGCCCAAGAAGACAAACTGGTGGATTTTAGGGGGCCAAAATCAGGGGTCAGGGGAGGGGAAGACGCAGGGGCCTTGTGGATAACCTTCTTCCCAGGCTTGCCCCTGTCGCTTTCCCCACAGTCTGTGTCAGCAGCATTTGGAATGATGTTGACCATGCACTTAAAAGGCAAACACAAGCTAGAGGTTTTTTCTATGGTTGATGCCATCCAGCTATGAACAGAACAACAGCAGACAGTCTAGTAAATGATCTGAACACCATGAGATGTTTGGAGAAGAATTGGCTGTTAGTAAAGTCAGGGATAGAATCAGAAATGGAAGAGGATCTAGAATCTGGTTTCTAGCTCTAGAACTCTATACCCTGAAATCCTGTTCTGCTGAATACCTTTCAGATGCCTGTCTAGAGAGCTCTGTTTCCTGAAGTTCCTCATCCTTTTCCTCCTCTTCCTCCTCTCTGTGGTGATAAGGGAGGATTGAGGGTTTTAAGGAAGGATGAGACGATGAAACCAAAGTAAAATCAGAAAAAAGGGAGAAGAACAAGAGGGTTTACCGCATGCTCTGATTACAAACCATATGACATGGAAACTACAACGCAAAACATTTAAGCAGTTTTACAAAAGGAAGTAACAACAGAAGTTATTAATAATGGGTTATTTGTCAAAAAGTTATTGACATTACGTTATTACATAATGTACATATTCGACATAACACAATGTGATGAAAACAAAGTCACACAAAGACACACAGAGTCAAGACATCTGTTACCAAGTTTTAATAGTCAATATAGAATATGGAATAATTTCACAGTGTTGATTTTGAATAATTAAGAAGTGTGTTTTGCATTAAGCATTGTTTATTTCCATTTTTTTTTAAACCCTATCAAATCAGTGCTGCAACTGTGGGACGGAGCTTACCTTTACAGCATGTAAGTACAAGCAAGCATGAGCTAGTTAAAAACTCTAATGAATATAACATCATAAACGTCATTTTTTTCATATATTTAATATATATATTTCTTAATATATTTCCATCTTTAACTGGAAAAAAGACCCTGCTGCTTATGACCTATTTAGCTAAATCATTTTTTACTAATATAAATAAAAATCTTAATTATTAGTTATTGTTAGTTAGTTGTGGGTGTAAATCATTCATTGATGCTCCACTATAACCTGTTACACACCTTTAAGTCATGACTCACCCACTGAGACCCAATGAATTACACAACAGGTAATCCAACAAAAAATTAAGGTCTTTTTATTCAGTAGAAAGAAGAGAAGACCTGGGCCTGCCTCCCCAAGGGTCTTTCTCTCTGTGTTTCCCAGTAGGCTGGTATTTATTACTAATATGTAAAACACAGCACTTCAAAAGTCCTGCTAATTTCCTGTGGTGGGTTAGCTTACAGACGACAGGATCAGATGACTGACTGAGACAAATTCAACTATCTGTCAACCAAACCGCTCTAAGAAAAATATCCCCATCACTAACAGCAGATCCTGTAATCAATAATCAAAAGCACTCACTGACAATCTGCACAGATCAACACAGGGCCCTGTGATGCACACTCAGTTCTCTGAGTGTGGGACACATCATATTTATTGCAGCACTGGCAGTTATATGACTGCAGGCACAGAGCAACAACTTCATTAGTTTCTAACATTACAGTTTACTGGAGAGATACACCAACATAGAAGCTCTGACAGATACTGATATTTGACAAATTATAGGACAGAATTAAAAACAAAGTGAATCTGTGAAACACAAAGGTTTCTAAACTCCTTTGCTGTTTCTGTGAAAAAATGGCTTACGAATGAATTGTGCCTACAGACAGCACTGTTTATGTGATTTTATTTTATTACCCAATTCACTAAAGAACACATGAAAATTAGGTATGGGCAAAAACACAGATGAAACATTTATTGCTGCACGCAATGTGAATGATCTGGCTTGCTTTACTGGAAATGCAGTCCAGGTACATGAATCAGCTCTTTAAATGCAAAAAGTATGTTTAACTACCATTGTTTGATGAAATAATACTGCCACAATCAATAACAAATGCACAGAAACAACTATTTTAAATACAATTCTTGCAAAGTTTGTATTACGTTTATCCTGGATCCAAATGTTTTGATGCTAAAAAAGCACTAATGAATTCCTGATGGGAATCCTAATTGTGCCTTTAGGTTTCCTAGCAGTTCTAATAAATCAAATGAGAAGGTGAATCTCATACACTGGTGAGCAGGTTTTCCAGGGCACTGTAATTCAATATCACCTCTGGTAAGATCACCTCATGAGACCCAGAATGCCTCCACATTTCTCAAATAAGGAGCAACCGGGCCGCTACCCGGCTGTCTTACGTGACCCTGACCCTGGGGAGCCTGTGTTCTCTCTGATGACTGACTCGTTGGATTAGTGTCTTGAACACAAAGACCCATATGAGGCTTTTTTAATGGCTGATATATTACTGTGATAGCCAGCATGGATATCTAGCTCACCTTTGTTCCCCTTTGACAACCACAGGATGTGGATTAAGCCGTATGATTAAAGGAATATAAAAGGACAGGAACTAGTACCTCATGCTGTGCTACAGCCCTGAGAAATATGCACACTCATACCTCCATATTTCAGTAACTTCCTATTTCCCCCTCTTACAGGGTCCCATGTGTGTACATGATTAATACGAATGTCTGTGCAATAGCAAAGGCTCTCCATCTCTCCCTTTGAGCATTATTAAATTCTCCATCTTCTTTTAGGGACTTAAAACCCTCATGTCAAAGGTAATGTGATAGAACACCCAATATAAAACTGCTTCCCTTTCTCAAATCGGTACATCCTGAACTACACATACAGTGTTTTATGGCTGAAAATAAACATGCTCAGGGGAGATTAAAAAAACAAGCGTGGATTGACACTTTCAATTTTGCATAGAAATCTGAAAATGAAGTAGTTTTGAATTAATTCATTGAATTAATTAATTTACATTTTCACCATAAATCAAAATGGTTACATATCGAACACCATCCCCTCATTCTCTTTCATCTTACCTTTCACTTATATTCTCTATCCTCTGGCCATTAAAAGGCAGGATGTTGGGGTTGTGGCTGTGGCAGGGAGAAGTGGGAGCAGAGGTGTGGCCTTTCCCGTATTGGAGAGAGTGTCTTCGGCTGCGTCGTCGCTCTAAGCCCCGCCTCTCAGGTGTGGCCCCCACGCTGGCCCGGCGGCGACTTTTATGTCCAGATGGAGGAGACTGAGCTTCATCATCACCATCCTCATGACGAAGAGTTGCCTATTTTTGGAAAAAAAATACCACATCAAAATTCTGCTTTACCCTCTGTGCAAACTGGTTTTTAGTCTACAGATTAGCACATGATTTGAAAACAGGATCTAAAAATCTAAACTAAAATCCAAGGCAATTATGGGTAATTATTAACCTCATAGATGTTAAACTGCTCCACCAGGTCCAGGTCTGTGCCCTTCCTGCTGAGATGCCGCTGAGCCAGTGCTTCTATCCCCTGTTCCTCTAAACTGTCAACCACATCATAGAAGGAGTCCTGGTCAGGAAGACCAGCCAATGTCTGGATAACAGATATATGGAAAAATGTCAATTTGAAGTAACAAGAACATGTAATATTGCAACAACAGGTAATCTTCACATTCCTTACTGACAATGCATAACTGTCAAGGTACCTTGTTGATAAGAGTCATAGCATACACCAGCAGTTCAGTGTCCATTCCATCCTTCTCATCCAGGATTTCCATGGTGTTAGACCAGGGCTTACTGCCTGGATACACACGTCAGAAATTCCACATATCGTCACATATCGTAAGTAAATTTTAATTAATAACTCGCTGTATGCTAGTGTCTCCATCTTAACTAACTTAACCAGAAAACCTTTCTTGGTTAACCATCATATTTAAAGGTCATGCTGGCTGATCAGATTCTTGGTGGTAACAACAGGTCTACACTGAACCATCTAGACCAGCATTTATTAGCATAAACCATAAAAATTGGAGCATATTTGAACAAGTAAATCAGCTGTAAAAAGAGGCTGGTTCAGAAAAGGGAGCAACAATATTTGGACAGAAATTGCCTGTCATGTGGATTATTAGAAGGACTTCTGATGCATCTGCCAGTCTGTCTCTCATTAACAGACCAGAAACGGCTTCCCTTCTCTTATGTAATAGTTTAAAAATGAACTCTTTCACTGCAGCTCTGGCCCTATCAACACCTTTTTTCTGTAAGCTCAGTCTGCTAATCTTGATTTATGCTTCTGGCCATTCCAATTTCTGCAGCACAGACCAACAAACAGTTACCCTCTGAACATCCAAAAAACAGCCAATCAAATAAGTCCAGGAGGAGTCAAAGTCTGTGAACTGATATCACTGTCACTGTGTTTTAATGTATAAGTTCTAAGCCGCAGGTAACCGAACTCCACCACAGGAGAGAGTTAGAGTCCTTCTTAATCACAAACACTGAGCTCAGAGGTCTGAAATGCCTCCAACACTTTTGAAACAGTATGACACAGTAAAGCCAGCGGCCTCTTGGCCTGAACTCAGCACATACATCATTATGCAAAGATGAGAATAATCAATGAATATAATGGTCTGAGCTAAATTTGAGCTAAAAGCTAAAGTTCTTACAGAAACAAAGAAATGTATGATTTTTTTAATGAAAATTTGTTTCATTTAGTTTGAAGTTCAATTTAACTAAGTAATCATTAAACTCACAACTAGTAGTAAGAAAGAAGATGGGTAGATGATGGTACCTTGCTTACTGTCCACAGTGTTGACGGCCTGGATGAGGAGTGGTGCGTTGGACTCAGTGTATTCCACAAAAACCAGCAACAGCTTCAGAGCAGTTTTAACCACTAGCCGAAACTATACACACACACACACACACACACACACACACACACAAACAAGGTATAGCATGACACGACTCCCAAAGAAATATGTAATTTTTTGCTCTTTTATCATTTTATTTTGCTCTTTTTTTTCTTTTAAGCTTAAAGTTTATATCAGATTTCTGTAGACATCCTTTAAAATATTTAAAAGGTCTTTTTTATTTTATGTTCCTCTGTAAGAGGCACAATGTTGATGAGTTGGAAAAATAATTTAATTAGGCTGACTATGGCATCTGGTATAGACTTTCACCTCTTCAGATCAAACGTGGCTCTGATCTTGTATATATGATATTTTGGCACCCTTGCCAAAAGCCCTTTAAACTCTTTCATCTTTAGGCTCCATATTCTGGAAATCTGTTTGTTTCTATTTTAAATGTTTATGTTTGTGTTAGCTAACTGCATTTCCTATTAACATTGATAAGTGTGATGCCACTGAGAAACAGCCATCCTACGAGCAAGAGAAACATTAATGATGGAGTCTCAATATCACTGCAGAGGAAAATAATTTGCTTTCATAACTACATTAGAACGAGACAGTGATTTATGATAAATCCACACAGGATGCTGAGAAACAGACAAGCGAAAAGTTAAAAAACAGAAGCAAAAGTTGAGTGAAAGAATGCAGGGTTAAAAATGTGACAGTGTTTGAGAGACAGACAGCATGAACAGAAGATACAGAAGGTATGAGGCTTGTGTTAAATGGGGCATTTAACAAGTAGCCAAAGAAAAGAGACAGGAAATAAAATTAGATGCACAAACATACTTAAACATCATTTGATTCAAGCTCTATGACACAAACATAGACACATATGCCCTCATTACATGAGCACATGTTGCCACTAGAGGGCTGGACGGGACCAAGAGAGAGAAACCAGCTTACAGCTCAGTATAAATTATGACACCCTGTATGTACTGTTGTTGACACACCTGGAAGCTGCTTTAGGTTAAAACATTTGGAAACATCAGCTGTAAAGGAAAAAGTACCTCTGAAAAAGTCCTTAATGATTAATTATCCCAGGACAAAGTGGTTATCCGGTAAACACTTCACACAAGATCCAGATTTTACAATGCACAAAAAATCGAATCTATAGCCTTATTTCAGTTCATATTTATTGTGAGTCTTGTCACTTTAATTAATAGTACTATTATTAATAGTGCTAAGGATTATCAGAACAGGCCTGCAGTCCATTTTTGGGAAAAGTTCTGTTTTTCCACCAATTACGTTCCACTGCTTAAACATCATGCAGTGAACGCCACACTTACCTTTGATCCCACCAGTGTGTAAAGCCACTGTACAGTTTCATTGTGTCTGATCAGCCCGTTCATTCCATCTACATACAGCATGATCTGGCCAAGAGCTAAAAGATAGAAAGAGAGAAATACTGATCAGATCTGGTCACAATGCAAAGCTGCACAATTTAAGTTAGCATTAACTGTAACACTGTAACACTGATGGTCTGGGATACATGTGACTGATCTGATTCCTCTTGCGCTCCAGGAGGTGTGTGTGTTTCTTTGCATCTGCACACCAGTGATAAACTATTGTGGTCAGTGTTTCCGCTGTCTTCATAAAACATCAGCTCTGGGGAGGTCTGCTGGGGTTTCTCACACATGCACCAAAGTTTAAACCAACCAAAGTACAAACACATACAGCTCTCTATATGCATATTTGAGCCATGTGAAGAGTGTCAATGAGAGCCATCTGGTGATATATTCACAAACAAAGATGGGCACTCACAAGCTCCCTGAAGAGATATAACACCCTTAGAATTTTAGAATGATAGTCTAGTGTGAGTCATACCTGGTTCATGAGGTGACTACATTTTCCCTAATTCTCTGTGGTAGTACTGAACAATAATAAACAACATAACAAATTACTGAATTAAATTTTGTTTTTACAGTTGTGATATCTTCGTAAACAGTGAAAAAGAGAAAGAAATGGAACAAAAACAACTTCAAAATGTATTTTCTGACGATTTCCGAGCTCGTAAACAAAGGTCCTCCAGGAGAACCAGAGGGCAGCATATGTTGAGCTGAGAGACTCAGCAGACAGGCAGGAGTCATAACAAACAGCTTCACGCACGCACGCACACACACACTTACACACATGTGCAGTTTAAATATTGCTCTGAAGCCTGAGGTCTCGGCGTGTGTGGCAGGACAGTGGAGAAAACATTTGAGCAGCCTGATCCACCCAAGCGTAACATGACTTCCGTTTTCAGCAGGACACATAAAGCTCATCATAACATGTGCTCAGGGATCACTGCGGGAGGCCACTAAAATCACCGAGCTTCCAGTGAACACAACAAGCTGGAGGAAGAAATAGACTGAGAGCACTGACAGAGACACCAGAAACAAGGGCTGAAGGTCATCGTGACTTTCTTAGCTTTTCTCTAGCTAAAGAAAGATTTCCTGGAAGGTTTCACAGACTTATCTGCAGTAACAGTGATATCTCCATATACTACACAGACAGATAGATGGTAGGTAGATGGAGTTGTAGAATCATCATTTATGTACTGCAATGGTTTACTGAAACAGAGTCTGACCTGAGACTGAGTGTTGAAAGAGAGATGAGCTCTGTTGGACAGCTCACATAATGAGACCATTTGATAAACAGCACAGCTAAAGCCTGACTGCACGTGTACACATGGACAAAGACTTTAACATGAGTTCAAAGCCAGATATAAAACTACTGACACATATATTTTACTTTTTTTTTTTTAAAGAATTTATTGCTAAATTTATTTTTACTTGTAAACGTATTTCCATGTCAAGGGCCAAAGAAGTGACTGATGTGGTTGTGCGATCAGTATACCACAAAAATAAGTACAGTAACATTTAGACAGACATTTTTGACCATTGTCATTCATTGTTATCACAATTTTAATACATTATCAGTTTTAAGCTATGATTAACCACTCACACAAGTGGGAACGATTAGAGACTGCAATTAGCGATCCATATTTATGGATTAAAGCTGTTAAAAGTTGTTGAAATTAAACTTTTCCCATTTATTATTTGTGCCATTGAAAAAGTTGGCTTCCACAAATGTGTTATCTATAGGGATAGAGTACAGGGAGCGATAGCCATGTTTTAAACATCTGTAAAAGCAACAGAATGAATTGCACTCAGATTACCCAATAACAAATACATTTTATATTGTGATTTGACTTTGTTGACAACTGGGGAAAAACTCTCATCTGACTCAACTATGACACTTAAACCTATTTAGCATCACTGTTAAACTTTGGCATTTCTTGGCACCATCTGCAGCCCACAGCTCTGGATTATACCTAAAACTGTTCCTCTTATTTGGAGCAGAGCCTGCAGTCCTGTCTGCTGCCAGATTCCCAGAGAGAGACAGACATGCAGAAGACAGAGGGAGAACATACTGGTGACCCCGTCTACTGCTTCTCCCATCTTCTATTTCGTTCCTACACATGGGAGAATGAGGAGTTATGAATGCACCTTGTGCAGGCCAAGATTCCCAGGTGCAGCTGTCTGGTGAGTGTGTGTGTGTGTGTAGCCGGCTGTTGGAAAGACTGTTCATCTTTTATCAATCAAGGCAAATTACTCAAAACATGTCAGTGACAACATTCCACACACATTTTTCCTACATAAGCATTTTTTAAGACCGTCAGAACAACGCACACTCAGTCAGACATGCACAAAATCATTTATTCACATAGTACTGCAATGTTTCTGTAGTAGCACATAGGTTTCACTGTGTATCAGTAAACCACATCACAGACTGTTTGCAAAGGCCTGATTAACCCTGCAGACAGACAGTCAGGGTGTTAAGTAAAGAGGCAGTGAGATCTTTCCTCAGCACTCAGAGCAAGCAGCTGAGAGATGGGTGAGATGTGTAATGTGCTGTTCTTCATATGCTTCACAGAGCAGAACATTCCAGAATGTTCCCAACAGGATTACTTCTGTACACTGACTCTAACCAAGAGATTAAAGCAAAGTTAACCTGATTCAGCTCTGAAAGATATGTTTGGGTACAAAATAATAAGAGTTTGTGAACTGTAATTTCTGCACCACTTGTGGCACCAAGTTGCCAAAATAATGACTGCCTTTGAACAGGTTTTGCTACCACTATAGCTTGTCTTCCATTCGTTGAATAAACAGTTAGCCCTGAACCAAACATAAGCCATTGGTTGAGCCACAATTGTGGTGTTTGATTACTTAAAATGCTCAGACAAACAGAGTAATGTTTTGATACAATATCAATTAAGTCATTATTCTGTCATTCTTTTTTTACTCACAAACAGTGAGCGTGGCAGACCCATGTTTAAAGTTGGCTAGTGGGACACCACCTTAAGGGTAGGGTAGGCAATTTTGGAGAAGCTAGCTAATAGTAAGCTAACTTTGAAAGCTTATTGTAAGATCCCAGCCCAAGAGGCATAAACTCTGGTTTCCTGAAGCCCTCTGTAAGCCCTCAGTCACGGTTGTGTCCACAGCTGGAGATCCCTGTCTGTCTGTTATCATTCGCAGTGCCCGGAAACCAAAAAGATCTCTTTTTCTCTCACTTCTCAGGCACTTTTCTACTGCACCCATTTGTTTAATTTACAATCGAAATTTCCCCTAGAACTGGGTCAGCCAACATTTGGGCCCGTCTGTCAGCGTGCTACATTTATTTTTGTATGGCTAAAGGGCTTTTATCAAGGTCCTGTCCTATATAACAACCAACAGAATCTTGACTGCACTCAACACGCTTCTCAATTCAACATAACAAAATCACTGGTGCAGTCAGAGCCAGGTATAAAGAATTTCTTATGTTTAACCACAAAACAGAAACACTGTGGAAATGTTTCTACAAAGGAGGAATGTACCTCCCTCACCGGACATGACAGTCAGATTAGTGGTAGTGCTTATAGGGCGAAACTGATGACAAAGACTTTTTCCTGTAAGCTCTGACTTATTCTGACTTCCATTCTTGTTTGACTGAGTTATGATTTAGCTTCTTAGTTTCCTGATGAGACAGCTTTATCACCGGGGCCAATTAAATTGCCATTACATGCATTTCTGTACACTGTAAATCACTCATGTACCATTATGGTGGTGCCACCATTGGTTTGTCTTAGATATCTGCTTAATCAATTGGGGGAGTGGAAAGCAAATTAACATGCACTGACCCTGGTGACACAACCATCCAATCACAGACCAGCTGATTCCATCAGCCAATCAGGCAGGCAGCTTTCAGTGAACAAATTGGCTAATGACCACTGCAAAAGTATTTCAAACCCATTTGATTGGAATTTATGCAGACCCCAAACAAAGTATGTAAAAAGAAAGTATTTTCAAAAATGAAAAGATAAAATACAACAGTGCAAATAAACAAAAGCTTGTTTTGTTTCTTTGAGGAGTGATTGAAAATAGTATGAGCAATAATTTTGGCCTCCATTGTGTATGACTGTGTTTTGGCACACTTTATAAAATGGAAAAACAACGCAATCAGCAGAAAGACTCAGAAAACTCAGCAACTAGTGGAGATTCCAATTTTGGAGGAAACTGTTGGATATAAGGTATTTAGCACAGCTAAACAATGAGCTGTGGAGAATCTCTGCAGCTCTTCACGCCATATGATGGAATTGCACTTTGTAAAGGGTTGTAGAACCTATTAGTCATTAGCCATATAGCACAGCGCTAACATGCACGAATCTGTCGGTATGCAGTCATAAATCTGGCTTTATATTCTCACCCTGAATCACTTCAAACGATAGATTGATATTCCATACAGTGGCTGACTTCATGGCTTGGTCCAGAGCCAATTGTTCTTGTGATTTACGTGCACGCACACACGTGAGATTGTAGCACAAGGCCGTGTACATTAATGTAAGTGTGTAAACATGAGAGAAGCCAAAGGTTCAGATTATTTCCTCCAAAGTAGCAACATATCCTTATTATTACACATTTGGGATCTTATATCAATGACCCACGGTGACAGAAACGATGAGTAACGCAAAACATCTGATGAAGGCCAAAGTCCTTATGGTGTAAATATTGAAAGGGCAGGAAACACCTGCTCCTGTGAATAACAGCCTTATCTAAATCTATATCACAATTTATGCTCTACACTATAAACCCAGAATGTGTATATAGTATATAATGTGGACACTGCGTGTTCACTAGCTAAAACTCTGAGTGGAGTCTCTGTTGAACTATATGCTTTATTCTGCTATGAGCTGCTATGAATTGCATAGTAAAAGACTGTTGGATCAGTGCTGGCTCAGGCACTAGTTGAATGATAAAGCAGAACAACATCTGTGAAGGGTAGAGTCACGTCATGTTTTCATGTAGGTTGAAGCCAGCACTGTTAAGACTAGAGATTAAAGGCCAGATTCAAAAGCATGTGAAAGGAAATATTTTGCTCCACAATGTTTCCTCAGACTGCTAAAGTTGTGCAGCTAAACTATATCTGTGATCAATCACAACAAATCATTTAAAACTGAGGGAAAGAGTTTCTGAAAATGCTCAATGACAACTGTTCTCTTTCCTTTGTTGATGTATTGGGTGGGAGATTGGATGTGACTCCCATCATCTATTTTTTGTTCTTTTTACAAAAGAGAAAGATTGTTGGAAGTACATCTTTCTGACATTTAAAAGTATACCAATATTTAGATTGTGTCTCACATATGGACTTAAAGCAAGACAGTTATCATTTTGGGAGCTGTTAAATGTTAAAAATGAAGAAAAAAAACAACTAAAAACTTAGACATGACAAAATTGGGCCCTGCAATATGTAAAGGAAAATTTTAGGCACATATTGGACGTGCATGTGTTCGCAATATCTCAGAGTCTTGTGGCATGGGCCTGTTTGAAGCGAGTCTGTCAGAATGTAGGTCAGCCAGGTGGGGCCAAACCAAAGTCAGGCGGAGGTTACAGTGATGCTGGATTTGGATCTACCCTCATCTAAAGTCACACAGATTTAGCCAGAGCCATCCACACCATTTCCAGCAGAGTAAACAAACTCCAACAGATGCTAACAAAACCCACTGCCACACACAGTTCAGACGGTGTCACAAGCTCTTGTGGTTCTGATGTATGTTTCCAATCACCACTCTCTCTTTAATCAAATCAGGAAGTTAATGGCTTTAGAGTATCATTAGAACAAACCCTTGTCGAAAGAAAACAAAAGGATAAGCGAGGCAGATTTATTTATGCTGACAGCACACAGCTTTTTAAGGCCCTCATGTTTGGCAGGAGGCTAAGCGTAATTAAGTGTAATGGTAAAAATAGCCACTTCTGGTAAATACTTTTTACAGAAATGAACTTAGACCCACATTATTCGTCAAAATAATACACATGGCGGAAGTCTTTAATGACTAAAGACTGTTTTTGCTTTGATGCTCTGGATATTTTGGCTCACAAAAAAATCAAAGTAAAAAAGTAGAAAAAAAGTTTTTTTCAGCCTCTTTTCTCTCAGTTTTAAAAAGTGTGCAAAATATGATTTGAACCTTGACATAGCCCATTTAGCCACGTTTTCTGAGAGCAGTAGAGTCTGCAGTGGTTTGCTGTGTTTGGGCGGCTGCCCAATCGGTCTTGTTTCGTCTGTGCTTTGGCCGTGTGATTCTTGAAGTCTTGGGGAGAGGGGGAAACCCTTCAACACTGCTCACAGGAGGCCTGTGTATGAGCTGAACTTGAATATTTGGGATCCCCTCCCTTATATCGCTGCTGACCTCATGAGCTCATTATTTCTGGGGAAAGCAGTTTGTCATCTGCTGGAAAAAGTGGGAAAGTTTTTAACAGGCAGCAAACGTGGGTCTATCATTGCTTAACTAATAAAACTAACACAAGCCTATGATTGATACACAATTTCTTCAAAATTTCTTAAAATACTTTGCCATTTGTGGTAGATCCTAAACATGAATTACAAATGAAAGAAAAATGATGTGTTTGAATAAAAAGGAAACTGGGGAGTTTTTAAAGCAAGCAGAACCCTGCAAAGAACCCTGATAAATCCACAAAGAACTATAAAGAACTTCTAAAGCCATAGAAAAACCACTTTGAGGTGTTCAAATAACTATTTGTTTACAAGTTATTAAAGGAATAATTTCCTTCTTATCTGGTTCTTTATGGAACCATACAGCTTGACAAACAAGCTTTAAGGAACCTTCATTCTTTAGAAGTAAAGGTGAGTGTAAGTGGAAAGTATGCTTTTCTTCTCCCAGGAGCTCATTATGAGCACATGGTGTTGGATTTTGTTGCTGCTGACATTCCTGTTCTGGAGATTCCCTCTTGGAACAACAGCCCAGCTAGACTATAGCAGAAGAACAAACCTCCATCTTCTTGCTTTACCACACAGAATATTTGACTTTGATTGTGTATCTATCAAAGAGATTACACCTTCAGAAGCCTTATTTACCTGCCATACAAACAATAAACTGAATCACAACTGATTGATTCCTGGATATTCCATAAACAAAAACAAGTCATAAGTCATATAGTGGGAAACATTTTACATGAGTTACAAAAGATGGAAAAAGCAAGTCAAAAAACAGGTACCTGCAGTACAGTATAGTGCAGTGCCATCTTTCAAACATTACACCATGCACAAATATCATCAGCATGAATCTCTGTGATAGTGGGAGAGGGTGAGTGAGACTTAGGGCTGGTAAGGGAGCAGTTCTGTGGCTCTCAAATGATTTAAAACACCAAAAGGTATGGCATGATTCATCCTCTCCATCTCTTCTAGCCAGGTTCTAAGCTACAAAGAACCTCAGTTGTTATATTGTACTATATGTCACTATACAGACTGGGCTGGTTATGGTCCACGCCAACGTGGTTAAATCAGATGCACTCAGGGCCTCTGTGTGGGGCTTTTCACAAAATATGTAACTGAAAAAACTTAACTTGCCAATACTAGCAACATGCTAATGTCAAGCTGAATTCAAATTACTTGTTTAATGCTCAGTGCGGAGTGCTATTTGTTCCAAATTGATCACTTATGAGGATATATTATGTTTCATGCTGTCTGAGAAAGCAGTTGCCTTCACTGTATACAGTGAAGCAGCCTATTAGGCTTCGTAAGAGAGATATTAAAATACCACACAGTCTTAATATCACACATTTTACAAAAAAGACATATTTTACATGGAACTTCAAAGCAAATGTTGAGCAAATCTATCTGTTTTTAGGGACTCCAGGGAGTAAGAAAGATTACCCGTCACATGGTAACTGCCTACTTGTGCACTTGAGTACTTTGTAACTCTGTCATCAGAAACAGGCTGATAAACATTCTCCGTTCTTGCTAATTTCACTTTCTTTTCCTCTGTCTGCTCATAAAGTTGATCTGGGCTGATCCGTTTGTTTGGTGGGAACCAGATGGTTGTGGGACCCCAGACTCCAATGTGATGGGGTTATGAAGGAAAAGCTCCCTCAGGTCTAGAAAAGCAGCACGACCACTGAGAGGCCTCTTACCCTGAGGCACAGGTGCGAGGGGCCCCGGTCCCAGGGCCGAACTCCAGTTAGCTCACAGAGGGAGCATTATACAGACAGCGTGTGTGAGTGTACTGCATGTGTGTTGTAGATGGGAAGTGAACATGCTGAGGTTTAATAGCTATGTTTAAACAAGAACTGAACTGAAATGTTGAAGGACATAATGAAGTATAATAATTATGGAACTTTTCTAAATATGCAACATGACCTTTTTCACAAATCACAATGTTTTTGAATCATGAACTTACTTTCACTGAATAAAAATGTTACTTAAATACAACTTAAAAATTAAACAACAACAATCTTACGGTAAATTTTTATAGCAATTAAAAGCATTATACTGTACATATATGTTAGGTATACAGCTTGTGCTTAAAAATTACTATAATGTTTATGATCATGATATGATATGAAGTATGCCATAACACATTTTTACATTTTGCACTTTTAATTTGAAATATACAGTGTATAGCCAAATTCTGACAGGTGGGTTTGTTGAAGTGTGTTAAAAAAAGTTTAGAATCCCTAAAATATCCAGTACAATATTTATACATACACATATATATATATATATATACAGTTGTTGGATATTTTCTATTTAATCTGTCATGTTGATCTACTGTATAAACTTTAATCTGCTCAGTCTTGATTTTTACAGAGTGAATGCTGATCACACTTTATGTGTGTAAACGTAGCTGGACAGAACAGAGAGTCTGTTGAGAGGGAAGGTGTAAAGCCAGATTTACGCTGTGGCACAGACTCAACTTTTCCATGTGTTTTCATGCATTTGGCTGGAAACATGAAGCTGGAATCTCAGGGCTGCAGTATTCCTATCAGCAAACTCCCAGGTGCTCAAAGCCGCCAACAGAAGAAGAAAAGCCTTATCTCTCCATGATATACAGCATCACCCATGAGAATCTGCAGTTCTGCTTGGACTAATGTGTGTTTAGATGTTTGCATGCTGTATTTGTGCATCTGAGTATTTACTGTTTCATCTGTAAAGATGAGCAAATAATTTATACTTTTAGGGTAAATACTTTAAGATGCTCTGTGGTCATGAGAAGTGATTCCAAGCATATATTTTGCTTTCACTTTCATTCTTTCACTTACTTTTTAAAATATACTTATATAAAAATATATAAAACTAAATGAGAATTTAATGTATTAAATTGAAAATTGAATTAAGAGAAGATTAGTTGAATTTGGTATGGGCCAGTTTTGCTTTCATGCACTCAGCATGGCATAGGCTCCACAAAGCCAGATTATCTGTTATCTCAACACTTTTTTCAGATTTTTTTAAACAGCTTATGCGTTTCAACAAAACCAATGAATCCAGATTTTTCTCCCTGCAAAAGAGTTATTGTAACAAGGTCACCACTTTTCTTATATTTAATTATATTAAATATTCTTTAAATATTCATTAAATATTATTTACTTTACCTCATAAAACTAACATTATTAAACGATTTAAAACTAAACATCCTACACCTTTGTTTTGTTTCCAGATTTTCAATATGGTTAGAGACTTTTGGACCTCGCTGTGCTCAACATGTGTGCACATTCTCCACAGAGAACATTTCATGGTGTGTTTCTTCTGCTGGTCGTGAGAAACTGGGTCAGTTGTTAGGTAGGCTACAACAGCAGCTCTTTCCCACAGCAACCCTTCCAAACAAACAAACAAACAAACATCCTCAAACAAAAGCAGAAAATGAAGCAAATGAACAGTTTAAAAGAACACGAGTGTTTTAAACTGGCACCAAACAACAAACAGCAGCAAAACAGTTATCAACGTCCCTCTCTCGCCCTTTGTTCTTTATCTCTCTTTCTTACCAGATAAAAATCTTGGCACTTAGTGTCCCAATCGCCGTGGCTGTTTGTGTCAATGTGGTTTCAAACCTATAACTAGGGCAAATGCACAGTTGTGAGGTAAACACAATGAAAGGTCACACTAGGACAACTGCATTGTTATTTTAATAATGACTCATTTCAGCTGTGTTTTATGTTGCTTACTAAGTTGCACGATTTAATTTAGGGTGCATGAGAAACCTTCAGGGAAGCGCACAGGCTCAGTTTGAGATAATTATGGCATCCTGTTACTCAAAGGTGTGCTGGGACTCACTGAGAGTCTATAAACTCATAGCTACAGCATGAATCATCCCTGTGGAAACTAGAGAATAAAAGCCAGTCGTGTAGGTTCTGGACATGCTACAGTGTCTAAAAGGGAATAACCACATTCACTCAGACTCTACCGGATCTGCACTGTCAGGCTGCTTAGGGCTCATGTTACCTCATGCTTTAGTGCACTTCAACCACATCCTCAAAACCACAACAGCACTCCACAAACACAATGACAAAGCTGCCGTTAAACTGTCCTTTTATAAATCGCCTTAAAAAAGTTGTTTTTCGTGATATAAGATTTTGTGATTATCTATCAGGTCTGTACAGATTTGACTTAAGATAACCTAGAAGCATCAGTTAGAAAAACAAACCACCCTAAGATGTTTAAAACAAAGTGTTGCACAATGCCACATGGCATTAGCAATTGCAAGACCATGGGTTTGAGTTCCAAGGAACACACACAATGTACTGATTAAAATTGGTTAAAATTACAATACTACAACAGGCATTTATTACACAATTGACAAGACAGAAATACTAACAGACTGTTTGTCTGGAATATTACAGCAAACAGAAAGGAAAAAGGCTGTGATTCAACCACACAGCACAACTCTAGTACCAGTTTACTTTTAAAAAGTTACTCCACAGAATGGATTTCCATAGTGACTAGCTAAATTATTACACTGAAGGGAGTAATGTGTAGTTTTGTTTTTCTACTTGAGCAGTGCTGCAGAAAGCTGCTGTCATTGTGGACAGACCATATATTGTACTGACTGTCTGTAAGTCACAACACACTGATTTACTGTTTAGGTGTCTGTCCTCCCCAACCTTCCAAACCCTGTAACTTTAGATATAAACAAACCTACACATATAAAGTCACACAAACAATAATATATTAAATATGCTATGCAGCTCTAATGTAGTCATCTGCATCTGGGTCAAAATTACTAATACTAAAATAAAGCATCAAAAACTTGATGGTGTTTTTCAGCTAAAGTGATAAATGAATCAAATAGCACAGCAATTTTCGTTGTTGCCTTAAAATTGGTATCAAGACCAATATTGGTGTTGGTAACTGGTATTGGTGTAGACTACTACAGTTTTGGTATCCACAATTTTACAACCACAATGTATTTGTATACAACCGCACAACCACCTTTACAGCACATGCGCAAACAACCTGATGAAAACAGAACATACCAATACGTTACATGTGTGTACTACACCAGTTGAAATAGCCAGATGTAGCCACTTATGTACAAACACATGCTGAGAAATGCACCATCATGCATGCTATTCATCAACCCCAATAACTGCCACTCACACAGGCTACTCCTGAGTTAGCGCTGGCTAATTTATTCTCCCCATGAATATGGGATCAAAGGTCAGGCATGTTATTGGGCTGCTAAGAGCTTCCTCTGCCTGGGGATGAGGTTCTGGGCGGGTGGGGAGGTCTGCATGGGACTGGAGACCCTCCCTGTGAGGTCACCCACATTTCACAGCCCACTGAGAGAGGGCAGAGCTCACATGCGTTAATGTCCTATAAAAGGACTGGCAGGATGTTGCGGATTGTTAAAAGAATTTCAACATCCCTCCTGCAACACCTCCCTTTGATGAAAAGAATACGTTTTGATGCTTTATTGGCAATTATTATCGCTGGCTGGAAATCGCTTCCTTAAGTGCAGTTTAAAACTTAAAAACTTTAAGTGCTGTTCAGAATATTGACAATACACACACACACACACAAATATATATTTTAGGCAGTTGAGGCTTATTCAAGGGATGTTGACAAGATTTGACTGATGTGCCCTTAGGTAAGTCACCTTCCCCAGTTGCTGCCTGGAAGCTGCAATGACAGCTGCTCATTGATCTAGGTTTGTGTTCATGATTTCACTACTCACTGGTATGGGTTAAAGCAGGGGTCACATTTATGTATTTAATATACCTTCACAAATGTCACTTTCACTTTACCCATATACATATATACTGTGTGTGTAATGGTACTGTACCTCTGAGGATGTAGTTCTGGTAGTTTTGATCAGCCTCAGCTCCCACTTTAATAAGACATGTGAGTCCCTCAGCCATCACAAACTCATGCACCAGATCCTTATCATCCTACAAAAGAAACACAGAAGAGCATGAAAAACCCAGAAGAAACACAGCTGCTTTGTTCCAAAAGGTGCCTACAGGAAGAGGCTTTATTTTAAGACATCCTAGATGTACTTAGATGTAGTATCGAATCTTAACAGTTTCACTCTAGACCTGACAATGTATTTTGCTTATAATTAATTGCATTTAGTCATGTTTTCTATCTTCCCTTAGGGCTTTTTTTTTTTAGTAAATATTGTTATTAATTTATTAGCATATCACAGAAAAAAATATATAATTTATGAAAATTATATAGCAGTGCTGTCAATTGTTTAAAAACATTAGATTTTACGCTTTTATTTCAAGAGTAAATAAATAGATTAATCTACCTTAAACAAAACTGAAAGGAGACATTTTTGAAGCTTTTTTTGCAGTGTTGTGTTTAACCTAGCAGTGGTATGTGTGCTGCTGTAGTATTTTGTCTCAGCTCTTCCTCATTAAACACAGACTCACACTGTCATGTCCAGGATATGTCACACCCTTGGCCACCCTTCATGTTTGGGCCTCAGTAAATCTGGGTTGCTACGTGCAGATTGACTGCTTTCCTGCAGTAAAGAGCTCAATAAACACACTGTATAGGAAGTGTGAGAAGCAGCATGTGTCCTCGCCTGATTTATTATATACAGGCCCACGGTACGAGCACTAATGCTCCTATGACAGCATGCATTTGCACCCTACATGTGCAGAACTGAACCAAGCTCCAGCAGTCACTGTTGTCCAATATTTCCCCTGCTTTGGGATTCTTGTTGGCATGCCCTATTGGCTGATCTGAAAATGATTAGGGTGTTGGGTTTGAGGAATTTACATTGGCACAAAAAGTCTATAATGAAACAGTATGCCCATGTCTGGATACAGCAAATGCACTTTACTGCACATGCAAAATATAGAGTAAAAAATGCGTGACAGGGTAAAGAACGCAGTTCCTGCCACAATTCTTCCTGAGATTGTCGACACAACATCACACAACAGCTCATACATAATACTAGTGATTCATGTACCTTACATGAAAATGAGAGATTAGCAGGATTATGAGATTTATTTCAATAACTGGAATAAAAAAAACAGGAATTCTGTCCAGGGCTTGCGTGTGTGTGTGTGTAGGCCATGTTTGCCTTCACTGAGGAAAATGGCTTAATAAACATTCCAAATGTATGTTTATGTTTTACTCTGTAAATGTGAAATGTGTTTATATAAAAATGTAAAAAGTTGTGTGGGAAGGTTTGAGTTAGGAGATCCAAATTGTGAAAAAACTCCAAAGCTCAGTAAAAATCTATAGAAATCTATGGAAAGTCTCCAGCATAACCAAAAAGCATAGTGTGTGTGTGAATGTATGTATGTATGTATGTTTGTTTGTGTGTGCATGTTTGTATATGCATATCCTCTGACAGCTATAAATTACATTGTTGTTGACAGGTGTGAAAGTTACAGATGCTTTTGTCATTAAAAATGCTAAAACTTTGGAGGAAAGACATTTAATCTCTCTCTTTCCTCCCCCACCCCCTCTGCACACGCACGCAGACACGCACACACACATACACACACACACACAGCAGTGGTCAGACATGGTTTCTCTAGAGGAAAAACAGTAGCTTCCAGCACAGCTTTAAAATCAATCAATGATGGAGCCTCCAGCTTCAGTATCTGGTAATTTGTGCACAGTGAGAGAAGTTCCAGCACACTGTTACAGATAAAACATGCATGTAAACACACTTACACACATGTGCTCGTGATGAGAAAGACATCAGCAGGTGTTGCTGTCAAAAAGTCGATGTGGGGCGGCTTACCTGAAAGATTTGCTTGAGAGAGAACAGCGCTCTTCGTAGCTCACGTCCGGTCGAGTTATAGAGCTTTTCTGCAGAAGAAAATACGAAAAGAATTTCAGTTAAATATGGTTCGAACTCATCATGGATTTTAGGGGGCCTGAATAAAACAGACTTGGTAAAGACCCCAGAAAGGGTCCAGCTGTTACTGCTGTCTCTTTATGGTGTGTTGATTGAACTGCACTTCCTTAGTCTGCCAGTATGTGGCAGGGTTGAGTAGTGATGAGTACTGCCTGTCTGTGTGCATTAGTGCAGTAGCTAAAGATAAACCAGACTGCAGCCTCTGACTCAGCACCTATATGAATTAATGAGCATGCAGAACCCCTGACAGTCTCTCTCTCTCTCTCTCTCTTTCTCGCTCAATGTCCTCGAGGATTATCTCTTAAATCAATGGCTGGGGAACAACTGTATATTGCAAACATAGTCCAAACCTCACAATATGCTGTGCTTTCTCTGTCTGTGAGATGTGTCCCCAAAGAGAACTCTCATTAACATTCCGACCTCAATATTGGCAGCCTGGGAGCCCAATTTAACCTTGCCTACTGCTGTGTGTGTGTTACTGCATGTCCGACTGTACTGTATGTGTTTCAATATGCAATTTACTGTACATTCATACAATAGAGGTTTCATCATATACAGAAACTAAAAAGGAGGTAAATTATAAGTCCAATAAGAACTGACACTAGAAATGAAATTGCTGCAGTAATGGTTTTAAACAGAGGCAAACACCCTTCTGGAAGCTCTTAACGCAATTAAAAAGAGATTAGAATAGCATCCAATTGGATTAATTTACAAATTCAGTACTGGGTTATGCAGACATTCACAGTGATATGAATCTAGCTAAGCAGCCGCCTCTTATTACACAAATACATCATAAAACACTCCACACAGAAGCACCATATCACATTCACTCTTTCTATGAATAATCTAAAGTATTTCCTCTAAAGCCGGGTGTTTATATGGCACTACAGTGAGGATTTTATCCAGTTTGGCTTTCTGATTGGCCGGCACATATTTCCAGGGCTTGTTTTCGTTTACAGTAACGACAGGGCTTTGTGTTGGCTTTGACAGGACCACACCACTATGATTTACCTCAGGCATATGTTTCTGTTGCAGGGCCCAACAAATCATGAGTAAAGAGAAGAACTTCATGAACCAAAGCCAGCCATCTTACATTTTCATTACTTACTTCCTTTTCATGTGTCAGTACTTTAATCTGGCTTTAGTCAAACACAAATTAAAGACACCTTCAGAGAGAAACTTATTTTGAACACCTGGAAATTCTTTAAAAAACTATTTAGGATAAAAGTATCCTGTGAAATACATTCCACTGCAATTATTCAAGTAAAAATATTTCCCAATATCTTTGTCTTTCTCAATATGGTTAGAAGGGTTAATGTCCTATACACCTGTAGCATTTTTTAACCTTTAATCAAGGTTTGTTGCACTGAAAAGTTGTAATTATTTGTACATTAATATATGTACAGGTTATTGTGCATTTAAGACTTCCAACTTCTTAGTTGCTCACACTGTCATTTATCAGAGTCAAGTTGTAGGCGTTCATATGTAAATGTGCTAATAGGCTAATGTGTTCATGATTATGACATCACACCCATGATGGTTTTAAATTGGCTTGTTCCTGCAGCCTCATTTTCATAATTGCCTGATAATTGAGTAATGGAGAGCTAACAAATCACACTAAACATCCCCATGAGTTTTAAGTGCAGGACTCTTTTAAAGTGAATGATTTCACTCCTTACATGACACCTTTTAACAGTTAACATACAGGCTAAATGACTGGAGGACACGCTGACAAATAATCCTTTGACCCAAACAGCATCTGGTGGAAATTTGCTCTTTCTTTCTCTCAGGTATAAAACCATCTCTTATAAAATCACTCCCAGAATCAACACAAATAACAATAAAAGCACATTCTGTTCTAGCAACCTTGGACTCAAAAGCTCCTCCGTCTCCTGCTGTCAGGAACCTTTAAAACAGCACAGCTAAAGGTTTACCTTCATTGATCCCTCCCTCCTGCATTCCTCTGGTCCTGCTGGAGAAGATAACTTCAGATATAAAGCACCTACGATCTTTGTCAAGGACTTCCATGTGCTGCTCTTACTTTCTTCTTTTCCTGAATCATGTTCTCCTGTCCTCCTGTAGTTTCTGTAGTCACTGAGTCTACAGTCAGCATATCTTTACGTCTGACTCACCCAACCAGAATTTCATCAGCACTATCATTTTCTATGTATTGCATCTATACAAAAGTTTGTCATTCATTTGGAGTGTGTTTCAAAGGACGATGAAGTGTCTAAAATAAGATAATTATTAGTGTTTTCTGACAAGTAGTTCATTTACTAGACTGTCAGAGAAAAACATTTAGTGAGCTTGTGAGTTATTTTTTAACCATTCTTATATAAGTAATTTGTTCTATGAATCTGAGAAAGGGGTTTTACTAGTCAGCATTGCCCAGTAAGCGGCTGCTAATAATAACATTATTTTACCCATTGTGAGGTAAAAAAGCATCATTCTCAATTGACCAAGATTCAAAAGTAGCTGTGTACTCTGACAAAATAACATCTGCTAAACAAAAACACACTGCTCCCTTCACTCTAATCTCACTTCTGCCCCAATTAACATTAAAAACTCTCATTGTCTCTCACATTACCCAGAATTCCGAGCCATCCCTACACCACATAACTGTGCCCTTCACTCAGTCCTGGCCTCTGTCCTTCCTCATGCCTGTGAATTGGCAAGACAGCAGTGGAACACTGATCGCCAGAGGATGAAGGCCGATGAAGAGGAAGGTTAGTGTGGAATAATTTCTCACGCACAACAGAATCGGAAAGCTTCTGTGAGCCGCAATCAGACACGCAGTGACTCAGCTAATCTCTAGTTCCTCTCTGCGGTCTCTGGATGACTCTTCTAAATGTTTTATGTGGTGATGATTACAAAGATCATATAGTGACAAACACACTCAACATCTCCACAGTCATAAAACCATGATCACGAAATGGATCTTGCTGTATCATGCAATCCTGGCAAAACCAGACAAAAAAATTACTTACAGTAATTGTACGACAGAGGGAATGTGCGTGAGATCTTTAAGGTAATTTGCTACTGTTCTTGCGTGATATCTCTATACTGTATGTGGCCCCAGACCATTTAATTCAGCCTTACACACACACACACGCACACACACATTCCTCTCAATAAACCTGTCACTGAGTTATTCCAGCCCGTGCATGTCTATAGAGTAATACACACATAGACACACACACTTTCATATATACAGACACACACAGCACAGGGTGAGTGAGGCCCTCTTTTAATGAGAAATATTTCAGCTGTGATTAGTTCCATACCAGCTGGCATAAGAGGCTCACAGTACTGTCCTTACTGCCCATCCTGTTTAAGATGAAAAATAATAATAATGGACGTGGAGACAAAGAGGCCAGTCAGAGAGCATAAGAGAGAAACTTAGTGAAATACACTTAACTTAATATACCATTTTATGCCACAACCTTGCTGATATTTAGCACAACAGCACTTGAAATGTAATGCAATAATCTGAGTCATATTCGAAATAATGTTGCACATCTGTGGCATGATGTTGATTACCACTAATAATTACAGTTGTAAACAAATCCCTCACTTGTTACAGTAGAAATATACAAGGCTTGCATTTATAGTAATAAACTTACAATAGAAAACTCAAGAGCATGTCAGGATACTGCCCACAAACATTAAGTTGAAACAACCTGGAACATTCCTTTAGCCACATTGTGTTGAAGACACAGAGTCACAAAGTGAGTGTTGTCTTTGGGTTTACAGCAGCTTATTAACAAGGTCCTCACAGACACACAGCATGAGTCCAGGGACTAATCCTCACCACTGTCTGACAGAACTTGCTGCTGTCAGTGTGTTTCTGTCTTTATGTGTGAGGCAAAGAGCCAACTGACTCCTCAGCTCCAACAGGACATTTGGCATATCGCTACCTTAGAATCATAAGGTTCTCTCTCAGTTTTAACCAGTTTTGAGATATGACCAGTTTTGTTTTTCAAATTAAACACCTAAAATGCATTGTTTTTTTTAAATAAACAACTTAGTTAGTGTTAATAAGTTGTATTATTGTAAGAATATGTCAATAAATCAATTTTGACAAAAACGTCAGATAGAACTTTGTAATTCTAAGGTAGCGATATACAGTTTCTAAAGTTACATTAGTTAATTACAGATCTATTCACAATTCCTGCAGATCTATTTGCACAAATACATCCTATAACAAAATGTGTTTTATAAGCAATAAACATGTTTACTAGTAAGCCTTTGGGTCCCAGATTGAAGTCTACTGCATTTACTTCTCTATACTCCAGATCTACTGGTGGCGCTAATGCAACATAAGCTATTTTAGGCTATAATAACTGATATGGTAAGTACTGACATGTGCTTTTGTCTTTGCTCTCTGCTTTTTGTTTAGGTCAGTTTGCAAACATTAAGCTAATCAAATCAAAATCAAAGACTTTATTGTTGTGGTGTGGTGAATGAAAGTCTTAGGCAGATCTCTATTTGTAAGAGCTTCATCTGTTTGTTGTGTGGCTGTGTTTAGATAACATCTGGCTTTCTTTTTCTATGCAGTTTTTCGACTAATGGCAAATCAGCAAAAGGGTGCATTGCACCACAACATAATTCCTTACATTTAAGACCAATGCAGTACATTGTGAAGTTGTTTAGAAGCAAACTGGATTCACTTCACATTTTCGTTTCTTTTATGTGTGTACAGACATTTGGATTAAAAGTGTGTAAATGACCTGAGGCATCAGTTGAAATATTATCAGAACACCTGCTGCCCCCTCAGTGGCCTGTATGAAGGGCAAAAGGAGGGAATACAAGAGTGAAAACATGACTCAGATTTTATGACTTTGCAGTAAGGATTTTATGACTTTTGGGTGTAAGGATTTTACACCCTGCACCCCAGAAAACAGGGTCACATCTCCTGTGAAGCTGCTGCCTGAATGATGATAATAATTATACCAGCTATAAAAGTGAGAGCAGTGCAATTTCGATTCTTTTCTCTGTTGCCAGAGGGGATGCTGGGAAATGAACCTGGAAAGACTGGAACATGATTTTAAATCCACACACACGAAACATCTTTAAAAACGTCTCCATTGATCATTGAAGTTCTGAATATCACTGTCACCTGACTGACCCTTCATTCAGATATTCAAACAGATGATATTCACATACTCACAAAAACATCTTATTTTATTAACCTATTAAAAAGTTTTTCCCAATTAATTTTTTTTTAAACGATGTAATGATATTTTTTAGAGCCAATAATGTTTTGTAGCTACTATAAACATTTTTATTCTGGTTTTAATGAATAATAAACTTGACAAGCAAACTCCACCCCCAATAAAGTCATATTCAGCAAAAAAATCATATTAAGCAAACTGAATGTGAACTGATTTCTATACTACAACTTTTTTACTCTGTTCTTTATTTACAAAGAGAACGCAGGAGCAATTACAGTGAACACCTCCCCAACATGAATGTGGCTTACAGACACTTACAGACCCTGCTTTCATTTTCCCTGTCGATCCAAACACAGAGTGGGCAATAGGTTAGATAATGAAGATAAACACAGGCAGGTGGAAAACATTAGGCAAAAATGCAGGTAATTGAAACCAAAACTGTATAGGATTTACCGCGCAGTGAGAGAAATAACCGCCTGTGTTTGTGAATGTGTTCTGTGGACCCATTTTAAAGGAAATAATAAAAAAAATGTGTTTACATGTGACTGTGCGCATATGATGTTTGCTTAGTCTTTAACACAGTCTGTGTGGAAGTCCTGTAAGAGTTTAATTAATTTGTTCCTGCCACTTGAAGTTTGTTCAGATGAATGGTGTGCTTTGATGAGAGCCAGATGTAAGTTCAGTACTTTGTGTTTGATTAGTTTTAGCTTTGCATAGGCCACACAGGAAGAAAGCAGACCAGCTGACCATACAGTAGCTTCCACAAACTGTGTCATCACCTTCCCATAATTCCCTGCTCTTTCACCAATTCTTCTCAATAAGGAAGAGAAAAAGTAAGATTTACAACAGACTTTCAAGCAGTCTGTACTTCAACAGCAACAAAAAAAACTGAAAAGACCAGCTTTTTTGTGGGTACATTTAACACAGAACAGAGAGTCTGTGATTGTTTTATGATCAAAATACTACCACGCCTAAATTTAAATAAAGCGTGAATTTGAAAACAACTCATAAACTTTTTAAACAGTGTGGATAAAAAGGCTTGAAACCACATTAGGAGAAATGAAGCCTTCAGGAGCCTTAGACTGGCACCCTATGTGTAGTGTGAGGATTTGAAAAAAATACAAATAGTAAAATACTCAGATTAATTATTCCTGAAAACTTTCAAAAACATGTTTTATAGTATGCTGTCAGTATTACTTACTCAGTATTCCAAAGCACTTTATTTTAATAACCAATGATCTCTTCTAAATTTAGCCTAGAATCTATTTATTGGATGAGGGTGGGGTTTGCAGAACTCTGGTCCATGTTCATAGACTTTCTTGGATGCAAAGCAATAACATACATGGACAGAGCTATGCATTAGCATTCCCATTAATCTCAGTTTTGTAAG
The DNA here is from genome assembly GCA_036877545.1 of Yasuhikotakia modesta. Taxonomy (NCBI): domain Eukaryota; kingdom Metazoa; phylum Chordata; class Actinopteri; order Cypriniformes; family Botiidae; genus Yasuhikotakia; species Yasuhikotakia modesta. The sequence continues at coordinate 36,314 of JBAJNP010000353.1, forward strand.
CCAATCAACTCAGTTGTTACTGTTGTGACAAAATACACAACAATGGAAGTCCATACAGCGACAGAAAAAATACTATAACATAAGTCCATAACATCTAAACGTCTTCATAATATAACAAATACCATGTTGAATAGTCTAGTATATACAGTAATACAGTACATACAGTTTTGAAATACACCCCTCAACATTCAGAGCGTTCCACTCCTATAACCAATGGTCACTTGTGAGTTTGGAACAGTATCCAGTTGTTGCTTTGGAATGAATCTGGAAAGTCTGTTTAATAACAGAGACAGCAGAAGGACTCAGCTCAGCTGCAGAATGCATTACAACAAAAATGCAGTATGCTAATACATGCTGACTCAAGTGCGTGTGTACAAAAGGTTCTCCTGCATTCCTCTATATGTATGAGGACAGTGGAACCTGAAACCTGCTGAATAAACCATAGCTGATCAGTATTCCCATGACTCTGATGACTTACACTGGAATTGTGATGTTTCCTTCAGACTACAGAAATCCCTACACTACAAGTCACCATTGTCTCCTGGGAATCTCGAGACACCCATTATTTGTGTGTTAATAGATTGCTCATGTTGTAAAACATATACCTTTGTGTTTTCTATTGAATTGTTTGGAAGGGGACCTAAAGGATAAGGGTGGTGCTGTAGTAAACTTAATTGCTGCTATGTCATAAATGGACCTGTTGTGATAAACAGTGGTAGCCCATCAGAGGAGGAAAAGGAGGCCTCAACAAAAATGGTATCAACATTTTTTACAAAAATTGGAACCAGCAGGTGAGTTAACCCCTTCCATTTCCTGTCCCATCATTAGGGTTTACATCCATAATTCTACGATATATTATTAAGACACATTAGCAAAAGATACCCAAAGTCTGGGGACCTCCTAATTGGCTGCTCCAATCTGGGGCCTCATCATCAACATAACCCACAGAAGCAAAGAAAAAAAAAATCATGTATGTGAACATATGCACTCCCACTTTCACCAGAGTTTGGTTTGAGATGTATGTTTAAAAGTGTCATTCAGGAACAACAGATCCACAGGGTTGTGCATCAAAAGTCTGGCCCCCGGCCAGTCTGTAAGAACCTTTGGCAGCTCCTCAGTCACCCTCAAAAGCTATAATGCTCTTGTTGCAGTAACAGATGCTGAAAGTACTTAATTGCATTTCAAAGCCCTGCGGTGCATGGCCCTCTCCTGCATGCACTTATTTTCATAGCTGGAGCCTCATAAAGCACCAATGTCCCCAAAAAAGCAGGTGCTCTTAGCCGCAAAATGGAGAATAATGACAGCGAAGCCCCAGGTCTCGGCTGACGAGCTGTTTGAGTAACATCAACCTGTTTTCTTTCTCTCTTTTGAACAGGGTTGTTTAAAAATCTCATCTGATGGACAGATCTCTGTCAGTTAATGCCAACAGCAGTGCAGTGGTTTCTCTGATCCACACTGCCAGCAAGAGGGGAAGGAATCATAAGCCAGCGCAGCAGCAGGAAATTGGCCAAAATGGAGACACACATATGCAACGATTTGTATCGGAAAACAGATGGGGATTGTACATGCACACACATTTACACAGGAACATATAAATATACACACAAGCTGACCAAGTAGCGTATTCAAGACACCTGGTGATACTGGAGAATCATCCAAAAGTTTACTCCAGTTTTCCAGTACGCAACTGTCAAATGCTGCAGATCCCAACCAAAATATAAGGTCTACAATTTCTGGGTGACTTATCTGGAACTTTTGTTCAAGACACTGATTTCTTTTCTCAGAAATGATGTCATAGTGGAACATAAGGTCATCAAGGAGGAAAATACTGACAAGATACTTTTTCCATTTACACAAGTGGCGTTGAAAGCTTGGTTGCTCTAAACAATATTATACAGGTTTCAATACATCTATTTACATTTTGTAGCTACAGTTACTGATTTTGTAAATTAACATAGACAAACACATCAATTTGTTATTGAAAATTAGGCATAATTGGCAGTAATAAAGTATATTACTGCCAATTATTCCAGGAAACAGTTGAACTTATAACCCAAAGGTCACAGGTTCAGGAAAGGTCTCAGGAGATGTCTGAGGTGTCTTTGAGCAAAGCACCTTAGCTGACCACTGCTCCGTAAATGTTTACTACTTACTGGTATGGGTAAAATGCAGAGGTCACATTTCAAGTATGTATCATATATTGGCTTATACATCACTTTTACATTTACAGCTGTCCTAATTCCATGTAATTCCAGAATTTTACATTATTCTCACAAAATAAAATAATTTAAACTGTAATCAGTATTTCATGCCCATTCATTTGGTGACATAATAAGTAGCTGACTAATGACAATCACAAAATGATCCTGAAACACCCTCTAATAAAATGAGCACATGATTGTACAATGTCCCATTTTAATTCTATTAAACATCCTAATTATAATTTTCCAAATATAAGGCAAATATTATTATAATAATTTTGTTTAATAAGAATAGTTTGCTTTGCTTTTAATATTACATAAAACATAATAAATAGGCAAAACAATCAATTAGAGGGAAAGCAGTTTATGTAACCTGAATTCCTCATTTAAGAAGACCTACAGTGTTTACACATGTTGCCTCCTACAAAAACTCAAGATAATGCACTCCACCTGCCAGCTTCACTGATTCACCCAGCATCTCCTGCCCTCAGATTCAGATCTGCACAATAAAAGACAGGAAGAGTCCAATTTGGTTTGCTCATTCATTCAGATTCATCTATCTGGTTTTTATAAGCCAACCACTGATCAAAAACATCTTTTACATTGTTTATCTTTCTGTAAAGTAAAAAGACCCTTTCTCTTAAAACACATCCAAAAGCAGCCCTGTCATAAATCACATGACCAATACAATGTTTTATACAAAACAATACAGGCTAGTTACTCTGTAATCTGGCTGGGCTCTTAGCAGGAATGCAGAACCTTAAAGATGGGACTTCGGGATCAAACACAGTCATAAACAGGGTACATCTGCAAATCAGACCATGGGAGGGTCTGTGTTTCCATTGGGAATCCACAGTGGGATAAACAAAGACACATGTTGGACAACTGCAGCTTTTTGTGCAGTAGCCGCAAAAACTGTAAGGAAAGCAATCCCAAAGTTGCCTGCTCTCATTCCATCCACGAGAGAACTTCCACCTGTCAGAAAACAAACAAGTTTCCAACTTTCCAGAGATGGAAGAGTGTAATAGGGAGGATTTGAGATTTGTGAGCGCTAACGGAGTGAAGTAAGTGAAGAAACAGTGACGGCAGTCCAAGGCATTTTGATCTGCTTGATTTTCTTAACAGAGTTGTTCATCTGTACAGATCCACAGAACAAACACTCGACATCACACGACTTGTCAAATGCCGTCTCCAAACATATTAAACGCATCTGAAAAGCAGTGCATTATATAAGGTTAACTCTGCACAGTATAATAATTCAGAGCATAACTTTTCTTCCAGACTAATTAGAACATTTTGATACACAGTTTTCAACTGCTGGTGAACTCTTGATGGTCGGCCTGCCAAACATGAGGCCCACAGACCAGAGCTTTTCTGCACTTTTAATTGTTAATAAATAAGCACGAACCATGCTGCCCATCAAGTAAAGAAGCATCTGTCTCAGAATAAAGCTCTGGGATTGGCTGTGGGCCTGTACTGACACACAGCAAGGGAACCATTAACACAACAGTCCTTCAGCCAATGTTGGGACACAGGGGCACTACTGACTAACTACCTTTCCAGTTCCCAGGCTGAATTTATACAGCCGTGCAGCAAATCAAGCAAGATTCAAAATAAATCTGTCACAAATGAGGAAATGAAAGATCATGCAAATTGCACAGGGACACAAGTAACAGTTCATTAGTCACATTCCAAAAATACACCAAATGATAATGGATTTCTGTTTGAGAATGTCTCTCGTTGAAGATGAGACATTCAACGAGACATCATGTCAGTTTTAACTTTGTGTGTGATGTAGAAGTAAGGACTATCTAAAAACACCAGTAGGACTGCAGGTTTTTACCAGGCTGCTAAGATCCAGGCTTCTACAATGAGCACATTTGACGGTGGATGGATGGTGTGACAAAATAGTGTATCTTTATAATGACTTAATTATTTAATACATACAAGTTTCACACAAAACACTATCAAACAAATGGGTTAATTCCAAAATCTGATCAGTCACTTTCGAGGCTGTTACAAAAAACAAACAATTTAACATGCTTAGTTTATTTCTATACTAAAGAGGCAGGTTGTGACATTGCTTGCAAAACAACTATAAACTCTCTGCATTGTGCCAAACAACATCCCTTAATAACAAGTTTTTCCTCTGATGCTTCATATAATTAAACAAAAATAGAAAGTGGTTGGTCACTTTATTTGTCGTTTGAGTGCGTCTTCCTGTCTAAGTGGGCGGTTCTTGGCCAGAATAAGCTGCAATGTGGACCAGACATTATGTTTATGGTCAAAGGTCTGGCTGTGCAAGATTACCTTTGTAGGCAACATAATACTGACTTGATTCCTGTTACTGACTTGACTGTTTGACCTGCTTTGTGTTATCAGGAGAAACTTGAGCTCAGCGTGCTGATGTGGTTAAAACACTGAGGAGGTGAAAAGGTTCATGGGTGCTGTGCTGGAGGTCATGCTGTTGACAGCCTCTCAGAGCAGCAGCAAACTAAAGCTCTCTCTGAATGCATGACACAAGCAAAATCTAAGAATGTCAAGTTCAAGTGTATTTCAAATACTCATTAAAAAAGACAGAATATAAAGACAAAATATATAGCAGAAATATGAATATACATCATGCACCAATTTCCTTGGTTCCTTTCCTAGTGATGACTGTACTGCAGCTGTTGTATAAATATATAAATAAAAAACAGTTTTTTGAAGCACACCACCAATCTCCTGACAAAGACTGTGTGTCTTTTGGGGGTAAGTGTGGATGAGATTATCAAACAGCTCATTAAACCCCTGATGTTCCAAGAAAACCCTTTTCACAATCAAAATTCTGACGAAACCATCAATCAATCCCAGCATCCCGTGAGTCACGAAACCCCTCGACTATCCCATCCCACCCAGTGTTTGACAACCAACTCCCATTGCATTCAAACAATTATTCTGTCAGGCCCATTCAGAGCCCTTTGAGAGGAGGCCGATTTTATTAGCAGTTCACAAAGCCAAAGGACTTTACAAGATTCTGACAGCCAATTAGGGCAAAGAAAAAGCACTTCTATAAACAACAATAAACAATTTCCTCACTGACAAAATAAAACACAAATGAAACGGAGTGCAGAAGGTGTGACAACTTCCTAAGGAACCCAAACCCAATAGCAACAAAAAGTGCTGAAAACTGTGCCATTCAGAGGAGCTCTGCTTGGGGAATGGTGCGCTTCATTTAGTGATGTCACTGAAATGGACATAATCCTCTCTTGGCAAAAGAAGTAGCCCAACACTCAAAGGGCCTTTGTTTCCATGTAGATAGTTTGCCCATTTGGAACAGATCCACATGCAGTAAGCCAGCCTGCATTGTGTCTCAAGCCCTCACGCTCAGTAATCACCACAACTCTCCCAGGGCAGGATAACAACAGGTGTAAACAAAACTGCATGTTTAGTGATCTACATTTGATATTTAATTACTTTATCTGGTAACTGCGTTTTTGAAAGCTCAAATTAGCGACTATCAAATAAAACAGACAATGCGAGAATAAACCAGCTCTTCTCGTTAGATATAAAGATTAAAGACAATACAAATTATTTTGACCTAGTTAAAAGAACACCTCTTGAGCCCACTTATGCAAGTTTAGAAACTGTTTACTCTAAGATTATCTCTTGACTATATAGTTTATTTGCATGTATTGCATATAGTATCTGTACATATATTAACAATTAACAGTGTTGTAAATATAATGTTCTCCTGAATTAAATTATGAATCATAGACTATTATAGGTAATCATTCTACTTTTATCATTTCACATACCAAAAAAAGAACACTTACCAAGCCTGTTAGCCACGGACCTTAAGATCCTGCCAGCAATCTCCAGCCACAGACTCACTGCATTCAATGTGAAGCTATCCAGAGACAATGGGCTTCTCGGAGAGAATCTAAACTAATCGATTAGCACATTCTCAGACTAACTAAATGATAAAAACTCACTTTTTATCCCTGATGCAGTGTGTATTCTAGATGTTCAGTACTGGCACAGTGGCAGTGCTTTAGTGAGCACTTGTTGAAATATGCAGCACAATAACAGCCCTCATAGAGAGAGACAGAAAGAAAGAGACAGAGAGAGAGAGAGAGATGGGGGGCTGATGGGAAATTAGAGGAAAGGAATGAGTGTAATCATGATGGATAAAGCTGAGAAAAATAATCTAGAAGACAGGAAGCAACCCTACTGTGGCTAAAACCATTCATCTCTCATGGAAATTCTTTCTTCTCTAAAATAAATTTCTTCCCTAACTCTTAGATTATCCTTAGACTTAAAACAATATCCTCCTCAGCTGAAGATATGCGTCACATACGGTCCAATTTATTCTGAACCAAGAATTTCTGTCAGAATTCATGAGTGAAGATCTTGGTCTGAATTGCACTCCAACATTTCTATCACACCTGCCAATGTCGGCTGAGAAAAATACTGCCCAAAAATACCAGCCATGAAACTATATTTTGCATAAAAATTACATTATCTCTGTCTCTGTGTGAAATTCTATCACAATAACACATTGCGTATCTCATAATTGCAAATTGGAAGCTTAATGTGAGTAATATTATCCGTATTGTCCCCATAAGGAGCTCTAAAAACATATTTGTCACTAAGGTAAAGTTGTTAGAAGACAGATGTTTTTTTAATGGCTCACTGTCTTGTGAGGGTTAAAGTATCATTTTTTCAATTAAATATAAACTGTGTATTATATTGCTGTTCCTAATAAAAGTACCGGCCAATTGGCGAGTAACTATTGTTTACTTTTACTTGCATTTTACTCACATTTGGTACTTGGCAAACGCTCCATTTGGAACCCTATTCATATTTTCACAGATATATCCCTCACCATTTCTATTCTTCTCTTTCTTTGTCTTTCTATTCTTTTCTTCAGGTTTTACACTGGATGGCTACATGGCCAAGACACAGCAAGGGGCTGAAGTGCTAATAGACAGGGAGACTGTTTTGGATGTAGGGACAGAAAGCACTGAGGGTTCTAAGCCAGCTGGGTAGGAGGGGTTGAGAGGGCTAAGATCTGTCCTGTGTCTGCTATGGATCTGCTACTCTGGGTTTATTTGGTTTAAAACTGAATAAACACAGGCCCAGGAGAGATCTCCAAACCCAAACCACCAGGCCAGCAGTGATGAAGAGCATCCATCAAAGCCCTCTCACATGTGTACAGAGCTTGATGGTGCAAAGCAGGCTGCTATATTCATATACACTATTTTTATAACTTTTCTGTATAGCTTTGATGTAGTTCAGAGCTGGTAACCAAAAGGCTGCAAGTTTGAACGCCACAAAAGATGATTTATGAACTATCACCATTGACTCCATGAACATTTACACCTGCATCAGCTTAAAGACCCAATAAATTGCCTTGCGGTGCATGGCTTTGATGCATTGACAATTTCCAATGAAGTAGAAGCTAAGGGCGGCACATATTATCTGCCCTCCCCTTTTAAAATAGCCAACAGTGGTTGGTTAACTTCAAAGCTAGATTTAATTGGTCAGAAAAATTTGATGAGATGCTGATGTGACAAATCAGATCATAAAAGATGAACCAATAGCTTGATTGCATTTCAAATCAATTACATGACAATACCTTTACCAGCCCTATTTTGAATGCTAATGTTTTTTAACTGTGAATTTTGTTTTGGAACACAACAGTTTCCAGATATACTACGGCCAACATTGTAGATATACTAAAGCTAACATCTTTATAGCTTAACTTCATTACTTAATATGCTAACATATCTTCAATCTCAAAATTTTCAATTTCATGGGGACTTTCAAAATGTTGCTGCTATTTGCAAAAAATATATTAACAGGCTGTGGGAAAGCAGACTTCTCCATATGTTCTCATACATATATGTTCATATGAGTGATTGGACATAACAAATGTGTGTTGTGAATGTGCGTGTTGTGTGATCTTTAAAGCCTGTGAGGTAAAAGCCTATTTGTCTACCTTATATCTCATATAAGCGCTCACAAATTACTCCAGCTAATTGTTTTCATGTTCTCCAGCTAATTTTATAACTGTGTGAAGAAATAAAGCCCTCAGATTAATTCAAATGCTTTTGTTTACTTAAGAGAAACTTTTTCATGTCAGTATGGGTCATCGCCGCCTGAGCCGACCAAGTGATGTCCTTCCAACATAATGTTTCCGGATGGATCTTTCAAAAACAAAGTGAATTTCTCAGCATAGCTTGGTAAGAACTGACCTCAGATGACAAGAGATATCTAATTAGTAGTCAACTCAGTCAAACAAATGAAAACACATCACTGTGTTCTTTCCTCTGTCTTTCCCTCTCATGAACAGATCCCATGGAAAACTTGACTTAACAATAACAATCATGTATTAATAATCTTCTCTGTGACTAAGAAACACATTTGATCCAAGTTATCATTACCTGTATATTTAAAAAAACTATCAGGCAGAATGAGTCTAGTACTTAATAGCCTAGTAGTATGCTGAGAATTTTAGAAACATGTCACAGAAAGTGCTTAAATAATCAGTTTAAAATGTTGTTTATACTCATTTTTATTTTTGTGTTTTATTGTGTTTTAATTTTGTGTTTTATTGTGTTTATTTTTAGTGTTTTATTTTTAAAATAAGGTTTTTATTTTGAGCCATAAAACCTTCAAACAATTTTAAGTTATTTCTTCATCTTCAGACTTCTTGGACTGTGGAGATGACACATAATATGAAAGTGACTAGACATGAGCATAAAGCTCTCCAGACATCTCCAGCAACTCAAACCAGGAGAACTGGGAGCATCAGAACCCACTACTGCCCACACAAAACTCACCTTACTTCTGAGAGCAACCATGAGAAGAAACCTAAGAACTACAGAGGAAGAGTGATGGATGGTGATTAGAATGCACTGACAGCTATCTCAAGAGCTTACAGTATTGTTTCACGCCAGAGATTTATGAGCAAAACAAAGGTGCTGTGTGAAATTCCTGCCTGCTAAGCCACACAAGGAGAATAACAGAGGCATCCATTATGCTGGCAGAACTGAGTCTCTGGCTCAAGCTTGGGTTACTCTATCTAAGGACAGGGAGCAGACCCAGCAGTCACTAATGTCTGAGTTTATGAAGACAGATCTTCCTGAGCATGCACCCCACCATCACACAATCTGCTGTAGGTTCCTGAATCTCAAGGAAAGAATTCTCCCTCATAAATGTGCCAAAAGGGATAGAAAGCAGGGCGCCCACAGCTACTCTGCCCTTCCCACCTCCACACCGCAGTCTTCCATTCCAAAACAAGCCACCCTTCTCCACCCTGGTTGCCCACAAAGTCACAAACCTGGGATAGGCGACTAGAAGATCAGCCACAGCCCATTTGCGTGACCGCTTTGATGAGCAGATCAGCAGCTGATAAAAAGTGTAAATTAGTTTTAAAAAGGTTAAAAGGGGTTAGTATATTGTGAGCAAAGGTTTTGAGCTAAAAACACCATCATAGACCAGCATGAATTTTTCATTCTAATTCATGTTGGTTTATGATGGTATGTGGTGGCCTAGTTTTAAACCTCTGGTAACGCAGGTTTACACTGGTCAAAAGCTAGACCAGCACTTACCATGATGAACCAGCATGGTCTTGACGCCCTGCTGAATAAACAGTTTAAACCAGTCATAGATGGTTAGCTGAGCTCCATTTTTGGCCGACCTGGCCAATCAGGTCAGGATGGTCTGTTTTGCTGGTATTCAGTGGGTTTGTGGAACTCATCTGGTCAGGATCTGCTGTTAGCTAAATACAACAGGGTAGGAAAGACATAAGCAGTCAACATGTACTGGTGACAAGCTAAATAGTGTGGTTTACTGTGCAAAGCAATTGCCAACCTGACAAGTGGCATGTAACCAATAAAGGGCCTAATGCACAACATTATCTGTAAAGAAATGTGGTAATTTGAGATGATGTGCCAACACAACCAAACTATGTTTTAGATTGTCTGCTCAGAAGATGGATGCTGGAGAGCTTTTATTATTAAGCCCATGGCTCTCTTTAAAAGGCAGGAATGAACAAACTGCCTGGAATTAAACCTTATTTTACTGAGACAGATTTTCTTATCATAACCATCTGTGGGCAAAAAAGAAAAAGAAAACACAATGTGCGCCCAGATGATAAACATGAAATATGAAAGGAGAAAGAATATTAGGAACGCAGGGCTCACGCCGGGGTTGGCAAGTCAGACTGACCCTCCTTGTCAGCCCTTTTGAGGTAACTAAACTAACTGTTGGCTATGGCCTGACAGCCTGCTGCTATGTTTCTGCCATAATGGGGAGAATGGGCAATACCATACAAGATTTACATTTACAGCAAATCAATTTCCAGTGAAGGTATTTCAACTGCAGAAGTTTGGCTGACATGCCACAGATAAAACAATAATATATGTTGACTTACAGATTTATTTACACAAGCTTGTGAAACAAGCAAAGCTGTTGTATATTCACAATCTTAAAAATTGATCGGGGAGAGAGAGACACAAAGAGAAAATCTACAGGAAATGTATATAATCATTCCATCATTCACAGAAAACACTCTTGTAATGTTTAGAAATAAATCAATTCTCTTGTTGGCCTCTGGGTGTCACTACATGGAGCTGGCTACAAGACGTCACCTAATTCCATAACCTGCCATCAGAAAACAGATTTTACACTGGTATATGCGAGATAATAATGGCCATAGAAAAATGCAATTGCTTTTTTCAGGGTTGTTTATTTACACAGGAGACATAATAGAGTTCTCAGATATGATGGAATTTATACATACATAGCATTCTCTTCTGAACCTTGTAATGACATGAGCAGGACATTCAAAGTAAAGTCTCCATGTTTTCCATTTAGAAAAGAAGAGAAACTGAGATATTAAGGTCTCAGTTGTGATTTTACTTTCCTACAGGTAGGAAGGTAAAGGAAAGAAATCTATTCATAACCTTAGTGCAATAATTAACTATTACTATTCCAACACAAGAGATTTGTGTTGATCTGTTAATTGTTTACTGACTGGGGTCATGTAGTTAAGTCAGTTATGTCACATAGGAGTTACCATTTCATGCAGGCACAATGCTTTCCCTGCAGGGGGTAAACGTTCTGTAAAACCAAATAGTGCAAAGGAATTCCTAATCTCAATATCAGAATGATTTATGAAGGTTCAAATCCATACAGCCCATAAGACCTACAGTATATAACAGTGGGCAACCTTCATTTACAATACCACACACAGAGATAGGAAAGATTTGCAGTTATTCAATAAAAAGGCTCAGATTCCTACAGCTTTTCCTCAGCAAAGTGTAACAAGAGGGACAGGGAGAGAAAGTGAGTGAAAGAGAGGCAGGGGGTGAGAGAGAGAGAGAGAGAGAGAGAGAGAGAGAAAGAGAGCTTTTCTCAGTGTGCAGCAAGGGTTTTGTATATGTTTGTTAATCCACTGTGGTCCTTCCTGACGCCTCAGTCTCTGGACTATCTGTTCCGTATTATCAAACACAAACACACAATATTTGTTGCCTCATTCTTAAGTATCAAACAAATTACACATAGCTAGAAAAAATTGTAAGCCCTTGAGGACATGCTCTTACGCTAATATTTCTTGTTTTCTCCTGCTCTCTCATAACAAGCTATTTTAATAATTATGGATTTGCATAACACAATACCATTTACTGCACTAAACATCTGCATGTAGGGGGTCTGTTATTAAAAAGCATCAGGGCACAAAACTGTCTGTACATCTTTTATACACCATGACAAGTACACATTTGAAACAACATTTGTATTTACATGTTTGCATTGTCGCAGACCCACAACAAATCACCAATGACCACGCCAAAGCAAAAAAATTTTACATCAATTTGAACCATTTTGAACATACAGCAATTTGAACAGTAATAATTTAAAAAGCTTTACACAACCCCACTAAAATGTTTGTTTATTGATTATGAGAGAATAGTTAAACCAAGAACAATGATTAAAAATTGCAGATGCATCTGAAAAACTTTACAGATTCATCTGAGCCCCGCAATGACCAAGTAATCACATTATGACTACTGCAATTCCCTCCTTTCCAGATTACCAGTACACAATACCCTTGAGTATGTCCAAAATGCTGCTGCTCGACTTCTCTTTAACCTCTGGAAATTCTCTCAGGTTACACATCTGCTCAGGTCTTATTACCAGCTGCCAGTATCTGGTACAACTCAATTCCAGACACTGGTTCTGGCCTATGCTGCTGTAAACTTTACATTCAATCCTTCATCAAGCTATACTCCCCGTGGCCCAGACCCTTTGATCAGCCACCTCTGGTCTCTACCTCCCCTTAAGGTTACCTGCTCAAAACCTTTAAATTCTTGTTTTTTTTTTACTCATCTTGGCTATGTATAAGTCTACCAACAAATATTTTTATCTTGTTTGTTGCTGCTAACCATTTAAGATAACCAAGAAAATGTTGCATCTTAGGTTCTGATTTTGAAAAGAAAGTATTTGTTAAGAGCAACCGTAAATGCAAATGTAAACACATGACTGGATTCGCATCCTGCACAACCTTGAGTCTCGTTAAGTGCTGAAAAGTTAGAAACTATGATATTTATGATATTCCAATTTGATGTTTGTTTTTCTTGTTTTCTCTTTACTCTGCACACACACATACATTGGGCTCTCTTCCTGTCAGTGGCCCCCTCCACCTCGTGTCACTCATGCCGCAAGCTTTTTGGCCCACCTGCTAGTGGTTAAGTTCAATCACATCACAATGTCAAAACTGCAGCCAGCAAAGCCCAGTGCTGAACTCTAGAAGACACACACAGTGAGTTCAAAAAAGCTGGACACACACACCTACCACACGAATTGAATCACTATGCTACTGATGTTACGAGAAAATAACAAATTCTTACGAGGAAAATTAAGAGATGTGAGGCCAGCTATGTTTTGGCTGTTTTAGTTTAATGACGGGAAAAAACTAGCTAAATGTGTTTTTAATAAATGTGATTTAATGCATTTAGATGAAAAAGCCATATATAGATGTGTTGTGCCTTGCATAGTATGTGAACCGTAAATGATTAAGTGCTGCTAAATTTAACTGGAGACATATTCTTTGTTCCAAATCTAGTGAGCTAACAATTGAGGGAATATTTTAAGATGCACAGCCTGTTCCAAAAGGTAAGCAACTGAACAAAACCTAACATTTTAAATGTATCTCACACATCTTGCAGGAAGAACACATGCCCAGAATGCATTGCAAAGAGCTGCAGATGGCAAACAAATGAGAAATGTAAAAATTCTTAAGGTAATAAAAGTATAGAAAAAAAAATTACAATAGCTTTATTACCCATGATTTGCCTCAGAAGACAGCTGCACATGTATGCAGTGGGCAGCTTTGGAACAAAGCTATGGTCAATGTGTAACTGAGTGGTTCTCCAGCGTTAGCTCATTAAGTTCTGATGGTGGTTCACTTCCAGCTGCTAAATCAAAGGCTTGCTGCCTGTTGCAATACACACTTGCTGCCTGTTCACATCCACATCAGAGCTTAATGCACACAACCCATCCGTGTGACTGACGATCTTCAAAAAAAAAAAAAAGTCAACATTCAGAAACATGGCCTGGCGGGTGGTGCCTGTGCGCCAGTGCACGGTGGTGGTTGTGTGTGGAAATCTGGCTTAGGTCGGGCCCTGAATCAAATCTCCACCCCCATCCAATACCAAAAAAGGTGCATAAACATCATTTAAAAAAAGATACATTAAATATGTATTAATTGCATGAATTATTGTCTTTTTATTTAGATTATTTTAACAAATATTAAAATTAACAGAGTCTGGGAAGTTCAAAGGACAACATAAAATGATTAAAAATCACTACTGGATGCAAATATCTAATTTAACAATCAAAGATTAAAAGATCACCATTAATTACCATGATATTGTGAGGCATGAATTGACTGCTGCTTGTGATTCCCAGGAGTTATACAATCCTCCATATATTCAGCTGGAATTCATAAAGGCTGCAGAGGGGAACAATCTTTCTCGAGAGCCACAGGATTTACAGTGCCGCCCGCACACACTCTCCGTATTACATGATTAAAAACAAAAGAGTTTTGATCAGCAGGGCAAGAATGAACGAGCCAGTCAGAAGCCTCTGTGAAGTGCACTGGTTTTTGATGGAGAACAGCAGCAGTCGAAGAACATAATTTGATTTGCATAGGATTTAACTTAAGAGTGGGCAGAAGAGAGGGGGACATTAGTTAATGAGTAAAACAAACAACATGGTCAGGCTTAACAGGCAGTGAGGAAGAGTTTGTTTACAATGTCAGACTGATGACTGAAGTGCTTCTTTTTAACCAGGTCATCTGATTATATAGGAAGCCTAATTCTATTTAGGATCGAGACATTTTAGACATTGCAATACTGTTTATCCCATGTGCTGCATTTATGTAAATTTAAATTGAAAGAAATATACAAATCATAAAGGCAGTAAATACTTCAAATACAATTTGAAATATTAGATCACAGTCTGCCTGAGAATACGATTCCTTCATTATGATTGTTCAAAATGACGAATCGGTTCCTCAAAACAGTCTTCAGATTGAGCCAATTGGTTCTTATGATGGTGACAAGTGGGGATACACAGTTCAATAAACAGGGCCTGAGTGACATCCATTTATCCTTTCACACAAGTTTATACACAGCCTCAGCATGACTTCTTTTGCCAGGCACTTAAATATTGATTTGAAACGGCTGGATTTCTCACAAAACAAGGTTTGCTCTCAGAACATGACTTAAGAGCTGGAATGATAGTCAGAGTAATTAGTTTTTCATTGTAGTGAAGAAAAGCAGAAATGTCTTCCCTGTTAAAAAGTGACATCTTAACCTAGCCTAAGCTTAGCTGGAAAACCTGATTTTTACAAAAATTTTGGCTCCTGAACAAAGCTTGAAAAAACAAAGTTCATGGAACAAGCAAGACCACAAAACAAGGATGGTCACATTACATCCTAAACAAGTTGGGCAAACCACCGTGTGAAACAAAGGCTTTATCATTGTGGATAACTCAGCACAAAAATAAAATAGAAATATTTGAAAAACAAATTTTAAATAAACTAAGCTCCCTCCATCTGGTATTTATTTGACGAGTTGCACCCACAAATAAGGAAAACTAGGCTAATGTGTTTGCCCTCAGAAGCACAGCTTGTATCACAGCCTCAATCTTCAAACTCTGACCTGCATGACCTTTGACCCCAAATGGATCAACAGCTCAAAATACTTAATCAAAGACTGATTGTTCCTGTGGAAGACAAGATGGGCGAGCAGAAACGGGCATTACGGCTGCTGTGATTGTTGACAGTCGTGTCAGATGATATTTTCATCCTTCTATTCAATAGCTGCACAAAGGAGACCCTGGTAGAACAGCTTTGATCTAGCGTCTGTTGAAAGCTTGAGGTTTCCTCTCCATCCCTCCTGCCAGACCACTCAAAACACTTCAGGAGCAGAGGATCTGTGTGGAGCTCTCTCACCCGCATACTGATGCCTTTCTACGATGTCTGTTGTAAACTTCACACTTGCAAATGTGAAAATGAAACCTCTGTCACCTGGAACAGTTTAGATGGATTTTAGAAAGCGACAAAGTGCTAAAAACCGAGAATGTACCTCAACCACTTTGAGAATGTGCTATTTTTCCTTACCTTTCACTCTCGTGAAAAACACATTTTGGGGAGAAGAACTATCTCGCAACTGATTTACCTAAAAGTTAAACCGTGTTAACTTGAAGAAACCTGGTTAAGATTAATTCACAATGGGCTACATCTAGATACTATAACTGATAACTAAATGCAAGTCCTCAGTGACAGCATCTGCTATTTTAGCACGTGTTACAGTAACATGCAGATCATGTGATGTCACAAACACATGCTGATCTGTGCTGATCACAGTTTACATGATGCATTTCCCTACAGTATATACCATCCTGGCTCTGAGTGTTAGGTTGTGAAGGGTGCAGTAGATTTCCACAATCTATAATTGAATATGCTGGGACTGTAGATCAGGGCTTGTATTTTACACCAGGAAGGTCACGTCCTGCAGAGTTTAGTTCAACCCTTCTCTTACTGTTTCAGGTGTGTTTGATTAGAACTGGATCTAAACCCTACAGGTCGTGACCCGGGAACTCAGCCCACAACTGTGATCAAGACACCAGTTTGGCACTGAAAAATAATGACTTTTAATACTTTTACTATAAACTGAAGATATAAACAAACTATAACAGTAATTTTACTTTTTTGTGGTTAAACTAGATTACAGGATGTTAGTGAATAACATGTATGCTTTGCATTGAAATGCCATGCTTAACAACATTACTTTATATGATCACAATCTGTGGACAGAAGACATGAGAAAATATTATTACAAATATAAAAATACAATAATATTGTTACTAGAAAGTTCTCAAATTGTGTAAATATTGGATTATAGCATACCTTATAGCTTTTGCCAGTTCATTTATATGGAAAATCGCTGTCCAAAGTTCTTTGTTTAAGATTTTACGGTTGCGCTCTCCCTCTGAATTGTATATCAAACCGCTATCAGACTCAAATCTCACCACCCGTCCCAGCCTGGAATTGAACCTGCAATCTGCACAACAGCATGCGGTCCAACCACAGTCCCACAGACTCTGCGCTGCACAGCACACACACTGGTAGTGTATCAACAAATGCTAACGTCAGTCTTTGGACTGTGGTGGGTTAACCTCTAGTTAGAGTGTCGTATTTAGTGACCTGGTTTTTAATAGGCTCGAGCACACAGATCATTGTGTTCTAGAGTGTGGACTGTGCGTCACTATGGTCACATAAGCTAGTTACCCTGACACTACAGCACACACTGCAATTGGGTCTGGTGTTAATCTGTCTTGGCCTTTTGTCTGGGCAAAACATGCTAACCCACAGAAGCACAGGCAACATTTACACATTTATGTATTTAATGTATTAAGTAATATACATGTATAAAGTAAAACTTGATTTGTTGAATTACTAGCAAAACAACTATTTCATCATAAGCACTCGCACAGTAATGTTTTTAGGTCTTCTCTTTTCATGTGTGTTGAAGTCAGAGCCAGGCTGAAAAATGATACAAATTTCTGTGATCTAAACTCAACCCAGAGACTGCCCCTGTGACTTAATATGCTGCCATTTCATATCAACATTGTGTGAAAATCACGAAAATCCATTCCATTGGTCTTAGCAGAATGGCTGTAAATTAAGATACTATTTCAAACTGCAGGAATAGCAATGCTGTATCAAGTTTGTATTGAGTTGATTCTATTTTTCTTATTCATTTTAAATATTTACTAATGGCCCACACAGCCTAATAATGCTGTTGCACTGAACCAATGCTTTCAGAACCAAAACTGCCCCTTCAGCCAGTATAAAAGGGCAACATTGATCCTCTTTAACAAAACTACAGCACCTTAAAATCACTCTGACAGCTTGACTGAAAGAACAGATGAGGCAGAAAATCAAAGCACGATCCATTACTAAAGTGAGAGGCTTTAGAACAACACGGTCTGATGACTTGCACACGTGTTGTGCTGCCGTGCCATCAGCCCGTCACAATGCCTAAAGTCCTACTCGGACAATTCTTCCCCTTCCACACGTTTTTGAAATTTCCTCCCGAACATTTGGAAAGGGTTCCTCTGTTCCACCTGTGTCACTCTCGAGAACCTGCACTGGAAAATGTTCTCTGCTTTAGTAGCCCAACAACTGCATGCAAATGATGAGTAACCCCCAGTATCCCCTGCATCATAATAAATAATTTGTTCTCCATACTTCATATTAAACTATTGTATTGTTTTGTCAAATATTTATATTGTATTTTAGGCCAGTAGAGTACTTTTATTATAGGCCATTATCATAGTTAGCTAAATGCTTGGCCAGGCCTACAGGCTTTCCCTGCGTTTTGTATTGCTGGGGTCAGAACAAAACTTAGTACTCAAGGGGGCGCTAGAGTTAACATCAAATGTCTGTGCTATAAAACTTGATGCATTATTATTAGGGTAGCTCACCATAAACATGTCAACAGTTCAACTAACTTGCTCAGCAAGATTCTCTTTAAACTGTTGCTTCTCTATGACCTTAGCTGACCTAACAGAGAACACTGACAAAAAGCAGAATGCTGAGAACACAACGCAACTTGGTTCTTGAAACTTGGTTCATGATACTAACACATTTCAGAATGCTAAGAAATTGAAACTGATCACGCGTAGCTAGCTAGTCAAAACTGGATTCACATCTTTCCACTTGTTACACACATGGATCCAGACACGTGTTTTAACCAAAGAGGAGCAGGAGAACTTGAGCAGGCCACAGAATTGGCATCAGGATCTAAAGAATCCAGAATAGGTGGTGGAAGGAACTAAAATATATATATATATATATTTATACCTGCAACCTGAGTCTTCTGGTGACACAAATGAGTAAAATTTGTGTCAGTAGATCTTCCTGGCTCACTATGCTCAAGATAAAATTGGGTTAGACAGAAAAATAAACCCTATCCATTACTCTCTACCACACTAACAGAGGCCAGGGGAAGATGAGTCAGGCTAAATTTAATTGAGAGTGTAAGTACAGTAGCTTCTGTTAAATATATTAACCTGCATGTGGTTGATGTAAAGAACAGAACTGCTTGTTTAAAACCTTTCATAGCTAATATACTTCTTATAAGCATGCAGTCTTAAAATGTTTCAATGTTTTGCTGTCTGCTGATGAAATAAAACTTTAGTAATTTTTTAAAACAAAAAGATGTTAAACTACGCAATTAAAGAGAAAACCTTTCTGTGCAGACTTTGAACAGCCTAGGATACATTTTTTAAAGAAATGAGTCAGTCACAAGTGGCTTTGTTAAAGTGGATATAACAAAAGTCTTCACATTCCTGCGGGAGTTTATGAGTCTTGGAAGCACGAGAGGCAAACACCTCCCATTTCTGAGCATCTCAGGACACTGGGCAGTAGATCCAAAGCTGGCTAAAAATAAATACCAAAGCACTAAGGAATAACAAAATAAAATCCAATTTGAGACTGCTGAATCATACGGTCAACAAACTTCAATTGTGCCCTCACCAGCGGACATTCTAATAATGTTCCTGTGGCAAGAGGTTCACAAGGAATATGAAGGAAAATCTGGTCAAGCTGAGAAACTTCCCCTTGGTCAAGTAGCTTTGAGTTTTGCTTTGTTGCCGGAACCCTCTGTGTGGCAGGGTGGGCAACAGTCATGCTGTTTTACAGAAACGAATGGCCAAACAACTTTCCACTTCACCCAAGTGCTAATTTGTCATGCACCACACAACTTGCAAAAACCATGAAAACTATCTATTGGCCATCCAAATCCTGGGGGTTCTTCCAGCCAGATAGCTGGTGTAATAAAATGCAAGTCGCAGATGAAGATAAAAAAGGACTGAATTCCTGCATTAAGAGAATGAGGCTCTCGCTGCAGGCTCTTGGGTTGCGTTCAACTCCCATGCCACCACATGGAGGGCCCTCACTTCCTCTCTTTCACGTCTTTTCTTTCCCACTGTCTCTCAGTCTTTCTCTCTCTCTCTCTTTCTCGCTGTGAGTTAGAAACCAGACTCAACAGCAAACAGTTTATATTCAAAGGAGAAAAGCTCCAAGTTTTGGTGATGTCTGTTTGGCTAAGGGATCTCTTAGACCAACAAGGTGTGAAAACTAGAAACAAAAGATGTCTTTATGTTTGTAGTCTGGGATGAACTCCAGTGATGATAAAATGTTTAAACTGTAGTAACAGATTAAATCGGCCTACTGTGACAGGCAGACTAAACATGCCAGTCAGACTGTGAAGGAATCAGGAATTAAGACACACAGTAACACTTTTTAAAGCTGAAGTGTGTTTTTCAGTTGTTAAAATAATTTCTTTAATCCCTTTCTTATATTCAGAAACAACTAGGAAAAGCCATTCAGTAGACTGATTACTCTAATACTGAGACTCTGTGGGGATATCAGTAATAACTTGGTTTGTTTGAGCATCCCGACCAGCCTGACAAAGCAACATTAGGTCAATCAATGACATGAGCAAAGCCGCTACAAAAATGTTAATTTTGTTTTCCATGACAGATTTCACGTATATGGCAGGGCTGTTTCTTTTAGAGCTTTAGAGCTTCTTTTCTTTTTTTTCTAATTCACCCAAATAAAAGCTGAATACATACAAATTCACCCGCAGCTGAACACAGTCTCTCTTCTGTTTCTGTTTTTATCTACTTTACGTCTTCTCTTTACCCTGGTGTCTTTGTATCCCTTTTCTCTTTTTCTCACTATTCACCATGGTGCTGCACAGGAAGCGTGCCTGTAATACTAACTCTGTGTGTCTTCTGAGCAGACACACTGCGCTCTGCTCCTGAAGTTCGGTCTTGTCAACACTTTCCAAAGATAACACCCCAGACCTCACCGTCAGGCTGAGGCCCTGCAGAGTGTCCCTCACAAGGCCAAACTTCTCAGCCCAGCAGGTCTCAGATCAGTTGCACATAATATACGCAAGACCCACAGAATGGACTTTATATGCTGGTTAAAATATGACCCTGTTCTGGCTGCACTGATATTGGAGGTGACCAGGGATTTAGGAATGTATATCTAAGCAAAAAGCTTAAATAAGCACTATAAGAAGTTTCATTGAACCCACACAGAATATGTTGATATGTGATTTTTATAGTAAATCGACTGTGTACAAGATCGAGGAAATTGGAAAAACGTTCTTAAGAATTTCCTGTTTGGTGTGTATGAAGATCTGAACTCTAGAGGAACACAGTCTAAGGAGAATTAAGTCTGACAAAGATTACTATCCTGGGTTGCCTCAGAAGGTTAAATGAGATTCTCAGGAAACAAAATGAGGCAGACAAAGTGCTCAGAGAAGTAATGAGAAATCTGCTGTAGAAGTATGCAGGATCACACGCCGCATGGAGCCTATGCTGGAGAACATTCCTCATACTTTCATTTAGGTTTCTGCTTCCTGGAAGCCCATCTTTTTACTCAGGAGGTTGCTGGGAGGGGGGGACAGGAAAATTGGTTTTGAGAACTATAGGATCACCAAGTTAATGTAAAAGTTACACTATAAACTGTCACTAGCGTCAAGACAGCAAGAGCAAGACAGAGGGCTTGTGGGAGCAAGACAGGCAACAGATGATAAAATCTATTTTTAGAGTAGAGAACTTTCCACAAAACACATGAAATTGAATTTGAAATTTGAAATTGAATTTCTACAACACTTGGCCGTGGTGTGACAAAAAAAAAATCATATAATATAGACAAATGCTGTTTTAAAAAAAAACATTCAACAGAAGTTTCTATAAAGTTTTAGATCCGTGTTCATAAGAGTACTTCACAGTGTTTTCCTACAATGAAAGTGAATGGGGACCAGGGACAATCAGAACATATGCAGAACATAAAATAGTCTATACAACTATATGAACTGCGTACTGAGAATCCTGTAGCCATGTGATAGTTGGGATTTGTGTAGAGTGAAGACTTTACTACAAATTATACCTTAAAAAAAATGCTATTGTTAACGATAGCAGCTTAGACCTTTTACACATTTTAGCAGCTACAGTACAGAACATTTAAACATTTTTCTATACATAACTATTTATGGTCCAAGGAAAAAAAAACTTTTTCAATATTGTCATATTTAGATGAGCTATTCCTTTAAGAGCACTGATAGCAGCTATCACAGCCAGAGAAGAGCCATTAAGTTTTGAATTATAGAGCTGCTATAAATGGCATAGTAAAAATACACCCCACATGCTAGAATCCAGGTTGTACACAGTTCACATTTCAGCAGTTCTCCAAAAATAATCAGCCATCTTTTAATTTGCATCTCCTGAACTAGCACTGATATCATGAGCACAGGCCAAAACTCACTCTGGCCCAGTCAGCATCTTCTCCTCTCAGCCACTGTGGGATTCTCAGCACTTTAACATGATCAACTCTATTCAAAGAGTCTAGATCTTCTCAATGAACAGTGAGAGAGCATAGGAGCAAGATAAACAGAAAAAAGGAGGAAAGTGCTCACGGACTACAGAGAAGATGGAATTGTTTTGCGAGACCATCAGTCAAAGAATGGTTGACAGCAGGGGTCCACCCCCTCCAGTGGAGCCAGTCTAAGGGGGTTTGACGGGGTCAGTGTGGAATGACAGCATGTCCCTCTGCTGGTCAATGGGACAATGGAGGAGCACCCAGCTCCCAGAGTCCTGGGAGATCCCACTGCACACCAAAGGTCTTTCATCAGCCCAACACCCCCAGCCCACCCTCACTAAGATCTAAGAAAGGCTTCAAACACACTCGGATGTGTTCCAAGACCCCTGGAGAGAGAAGCAGTGTGTGTGTTTAAAGAGTAGAGCAACAGTTTCGTCTTTCTAGAATAATGTAAATGTGTGTTTGAATGGGAATTTTTCAAGCTATGGCCATATTTTAAGAGTACAGTCACTAAAACTTTGGCGTAGTTAACAAAAAACTTCAAAACAATCAAAACAGTTTGTAAGCACAGCAGAGCATAAACTTGAATGATTTAAAAGAAAATCTTCAACTTTGTGTGGTTAGTTTGCTTTAAGCATGACAAACTATGTTGCTGGACCCAATCTGTGATTGTTTATATGCCTGCCTGAGTGTGTTTGCATGCGAGTAGGTGTGTGTGTGTCTCATATCCTTTCCACCACACAGTCTGTAGGGTCACCAGGCTTTTAGAGGTGAAAGGGTACAACCTTGCAGTATCACAGCTGTCACCCTGAAAAGATCCACCTGTGACTTTTGACAAAAAGAGCAAAAAAATCCAAGCAGTCAGCTATGCATTAAGCACAACAGTGAGGGAACCAGCACAGCAGTCATTCAGAGCAATGTGATCCAGTTTCTGTACTAAATCTCCAAATAAGTAGGAAATTAAAATTATACAGTTTTAAAAGTATAATATAGTATTTTCTAGTAATGTAAGATTTAATGTATAGTATTTCAAAATGTATGATGCAATGAAATATATCATTATTAAAATTCCTAACAATGTAGATTTTTGGTTTCAGGATAACACAATTAAGCATGTATGTATTAACTGTCTAATTTTCATATTTATACATTGGGGCAATTTGTAACATGAAAGACAACTGTTACCATAACAAGTAATATAAAATGTGTGAAATCACATGATCTAACATCCCCCAAAAGTCAAAGTACCACCACTTGTTGATGCTAAATTTGCAAGCTCCATAACAGGAGACTGTTAAGAAACATTCCTCATTTCTGCACAATCATGACTTCAGAGTCTACAGTATGTCTGACAAAAAATTCAAAACATCTCCTGCCACATGGCACAACACCTGAATTCACACAGGAACTTCAGGCCTCCCTAGCAGAGCCTTTAGTCGTGGACAATGTGGTCTCAGACACATGACTATTTGGGGAAGTCCTGCAGATCCTACAACAGCTGATTAATGAAGGCCATTATCTCCTTTCATCTCCTGTTCGTTTCTGTCTGTCTGAGTCACAGCAAACACCTCATCTGCTGTCTGCATTCATTTCATTTTCAATTTACTTCCACTAATTTTAACACTAGAAACAACAGATAAGATACACAAGACACTAATGGCTAACGTAAGGTAAGATAAGATAGAGAGGAGTACAAGGAACGTATTGAGCCAAGGTAAAAGTCATTGTGTTTGAAAACACAACTCTGACCTTTTTAAAGGGTCATGACAGGAGTTATTGAAGACTGCTGAAATTTACTTCACCATTGACATTATTAGTGAACCGACACAGGACTATCTATTTAATAAAACCATGACAGCTGAAAGATTTTACCAATAGACAATGAATATAAAAATTGAATGATTTTCAAAGACAAACACAAGTAACAATGAAGCTAGTGAGAGCAGCATTGTAAATTCTCTGCTTAATAATTTCTTCACGGTGAAGTGAAAAGTTGAAACATTTGTTGAGGTAGTATGAAGCCAGAGCCGGAAGACGGTAGATTATCTCAAAGCCTTTAATTCAGCCTGTATCATCAGCTGGGAAATGTATTGCTGCAAGCATTACAGAGCACAGGGTCGATAAGTTCAGTTTGGGAAGTCTGCCCTGGGAATTGGAACTGTCACTGAACAACATTAGATTTTTCTATTCTTTCTAGGGCAAAAACATGCATGAATATTGTGGCTGGAGGTGGGAGATGTTAGCTGGAAGCAAACCTGTGCCTTTCACAGCAGCACCACGGCTTCACACGTCTGGAAGATGTAAGACTTAGAGCATGGCTTCAATATGACAAATCATTTCTGACTGGCTGTACACATGTTCAGTATGTGTTTGGGGGTAAGAGGGTCATCACTGTCATAACGCAGTATGAAAGTAACAGGCAGCACAAACCAGAGCACATGCAGATTAGTCTGACACAGAAATAACCCAGACCTGCTTTTTGAGCTACAGTCCTTTAGTTTTCTAGTTTAATCATGGATGGTAATTTACAGCCCTAGTTGCCATTTACATTCATTTACATCATGTTCCTGTATTTTAACTGGTAAAGCATTGCGTTAGCTGTGCAAAGGTTGTGGGTTCGATCCCAGGGAATGCAAGTACTAGTAAAATGTATACCTCGTCTGCCAAATGAAAATGTACTGTAAAATTCTACTGTAAAACACAGCATGGACATTCTGCTAAATACACAATTTTAATTTAATTGTTCTAAGAGTGCTGATATTTTGTATAACAGCATTGGAACACTTTATTGTTTTATTTAACAGCTTGTCTGTGTTCACTGTCTGTATTGCACAACAACACGCAATGATTGATTTTGCTTTGGCTTCTTTTAAAACTATTTTGGTTGGCAGACAAAAAACACAAAATAACACATGAAAGATGTGAGGGTGAGTAGATGATGATGGAAATTTACATTTTTGGGTTAGCAAACCCATTAACGTCTCGCTACATGGCTGTGTTTTCTCTAGGCATGATGCAAGCAAACGATGGAACATCTGTTCAGAGGCTTTGAAACTCAGTCGCTTTTGATGTTTGACAATATATTTCTGCTGCAACATCCGCTGAGTGACAATGTTTGTATGACTGGCCTGTAGTTGTTCTGCTTTGAGACTCTAAAAGCCACAAATCCATAAATACATTATACGGATGTCAGAAAATTTTGATGATGCCACTGTGGGTAAAGTGATTCTGTTCTCACTGACCATTGTTTACTTTACAAACAAGAATCACACTGTCCACACTGAAGGAAAGCACATTAAAACTAGACTTGGAAAATATCTTATGTCCTTAATCTATCTTGTCTCACCACAACCACATATAAAACAACACAACAGATCCTCAGCCACGATGAGAAAACATTCGTTACACTGGCTGACTGATGCGAAGTGGTTGAAGGCTTCGCTTCGGTCTGATGTTTCATCTCGTGTTCAACTTGTGTTGACAGTTTGATCATTGCTCAATGTGGGCAAACACGCTCCTTTAAAACCATTGTCTGTTGTGGCATAGCAACTCTGTCTTTATAATGTAAACTTGAGTGTTGCTGACAACAAAACATAAAGAGTTTGGACCAGATCTTCACTGTCTTCTCAACGTAATGGAAACAGGCTCTTCTGTTCATCAAATACCATGGTACAAAGTGAAGTAATAGACCCTTCTGAGGAAGAAATACCGCAACCGGCACCTGTTTTGCGTGTGGAGCTGTGCGGGAATAATTAGGTGATTCCTGAACAATAACCCAGCAGATTAAATATGTCACTCATCCATCATTCTCACAAGGAACTGGACCCTCTCCATTTTCAAGCCCACTAACCTTTTCTTCTTACTTGCAAAGACTAACAAAGGTTCCTCAATTTTCTGCCACTTGGGCGCCATGGTGGAAATGTTCAAAAGCAGGGGTGGGGCAAGGAGGGGTCCACTACACAGGACAGGCCTTTATGTGAACCGAGTGCTTATAACACAATCCACAACAGAACAGCAAGAACAGATGGATAGAGAGATTGTGTGTTGGCTTCAATAGGTTACTGATCTTACAGGAAAGAGAACATGACACAAGACACCTTTGTTTGGTCACAGAAGGGTGTGCTGATTCATGGTTAAAATTTGCTAACCTTACTTTATTCTTCTTTTTGAGATGTGTGGCAATGCGGTATATTCAAGCAGCACCATAATATTAATAAAAATAATGGTCATTTTAAACATTCCCTCTGTCTTTGGTCAAAAACAAACACACCTTATTGCTGAGCCAATGGTGCTGTTTTAGACTAGTAAGGTTGCCCAAACAAACAGAACTGTAACACTGAAAAAGAAAACACTTTAAGTTTAAGCTGCATCAAGGTTCTACAGTGTATAGATTTGTGGCAAATCACAAACCCTCAGCTTAAGCTGTTACATCAGTCTTGAAAATAGCAACTTGGCCTTCGACACATCCAGTTCTGATAAACACCTAATGGCCTATTAATGTTTACAGTGTAGCAGTTTGTTCCGTCGCCTTACGCCACTGTCTGCTGTGTGTCAATTATTCAGCGTCATGCCTTAATAGTAAAGAAAGAAACTGCTTTTTATTATTACTAAAAGTCTACAAGTACCAAAAAAAAACATTTTCTAAAATTACTTTTTTTGTTAAAATATTTTTTAAAATTAAGGACAGGTCGTTCTTTATTTGTTCCAATACTATGCAATTTATTCAGGTATGCAACTATCTTTTCAAAGAATTATGGAAATTTGGCATCAGGACTTTCTGCAAACAGTTGTTTGTGAACATTTTATACTTTTATGTCATTTGGTTGCATAACACATGGTGTGAACTGGCCTTAGGGTTTTAAGTGTAGCCAAGCGTTTGAGAGGCGATGCCTCGGACTAAAGCAGAAATTTTGCCAAACTAACCTTCTGCCAAATCCCTTGGACTAAGAACTTTTTTTGGCTTGACAATCAGGCAACAGGAAATCAATGGAACTCTCCAATTGACTAAGGAAACACACGCTCCTTAAACCAGGTGTGGTTAACTCAGATCAACCTCCCATCTCATGGGGGCATGTGAATATACATATGGCATTCATAATATTTCAACATTCTAAAACAATATAATGAAAAAATTCACTGATTAATTTATAAATTCAGAATTTTAATTTCTGGTCTCATTGACCAGACGGATTCAACAAGACTCAACAGAGCATAAACAACTACTCATTTTGGGATCCAGGTATGATGATAGCAGATATAGACCCAGCCACTGGAGGGACTAATGAACTAGTTGAATTATCATGAAACCTAGTAGGTATGTTGTATAAAGTAAACTGAATAAAGGCAATGCAGAAGCAAATGCAAAGGCCAGATAAATAAGTGAAAGGGTCTGAAAAAAGCACAGTGAGGCCTCTCCCAACATTATGCCCATATGCCCTGCTACCTTCATTAACTTGTACACATTGTATTCATAGCCTCTGTACTCACTAAAAAACCTCCAGGATAGACGAATCTTTGCATTATTCATGTAATGGAAGTACCAACTTCCTGTAAGAGGGTTGTGACATCCATGGGGAATGAAATTGCAGTAAAAGTAAAGTTCATTCAACAGGTGGAGGATCTTCGGCCAATTTATCTAGAAACCCAGTTTTTTTAGATAATTGTGGAAAATCCAATTTCAAATGCCAGTATAATAAGGCTAATCCTGCAGCAGTGAGTGATTTTATCTTGGTCAAGAGCCAAAGACAAGATTCCTACACCTGTGAAATCCCAGATAGAAAAAGATGAAATTGCTCATTGTATAGGAATATAAGAATAGTAATATGTTGTAAGTCACAAATAAAATACTATGTCTTGTTTGCTGTTGTGGGGTTTGTGGGGAAAATTAAATGGAACAGTTAATTTAATCTAATTAAAGGAACAGTTCACCCAAAAACTTAATTTATGGCATTTCTAAACCATTACAAGTTCCTTTATTGTTTCTTAAAAGATACATGGGCAAATGTTTCATATGCCTCACATTGACTGCAAACTAGATCCTTCAAGTTTCTTTGCATCCTGCGAATTAAAGTACTATAAAAACATCATATTTTCTATGATTTGAAGTAAACAGACCAGTACAGTTCATAAACAAAACTTTCACCTTATCACTTTCTTAATACTTGCTATCTTAAATCTGAATATATATTAATTTGTAATTATGTTAAATTAGCTCTAGTGACATAAATGCATTATGGCACATGAACAAAACAGCATATCAATACTCAAGCACCGTGAGAGACTTTCTTTATAATGAGCTAATTGGACATTTGTCAAGTAACGGCTGGGAAACAGCCTGAGTTTAAGAACACACCACTGGCCCATAGCAGAGTCTGTGAAAACCCTCCTTCCTTAGCCTGGAAATGAGGCTTAAACCTCAAGCTTTCTTTTTGTTTCCATTGTCTTTTTTTAGGTCAGGGTTGACCAAACAAGAATTACAATCAGTGCTAAGAGGGCTAAGAGGTCTAATGAGAAGATAGCGGGTCTAAATTAATGGAGAGAGAGGGAAAAAAAGTGTGAGAGAGAGAAAGAGAGAAAATGAGAGAGGGGATTGAGACCTGTGAGACAAACAGAATCAAGTTACCGCTACACTCTCAGATAAAAATACCTCCACAGATGAACATGTAGACAGTTTTAATCTTTTCCTCTTTAAGCAGAGAGGGACGCAGAGGGGGTTACAATGGAAACCAGATGGTCTGGTAGAGATGCTGTGAATGTGTCTGGACAAATGTGTTTTCTGTGTGTGTGTGGATAGGCTGAACCGTGTCATGTGTCTGTCATCATTTAACTGTTTGTAAGTCTCTGCTTCCCAGACTGGTGTCTCTGAAAGGACATAATCCTTCCATTGTTGCACATGTTCAGGGTGAAAGTCTGTGTCTGCTCTTAGACTTCATGACATTTAAATTCAATTGACTTCATAAGGTTTACTAACAGTAACTCTTTAAAGTTTATATTTATCAGTATACATCAGAATACACACACCTATAAATGTCTGGCCCGTTAAACTAGACATAGGCTCTGCCATATAGTTGTTGTCACTACAAGGTGACAACAGCACAAATCATAAATTAATTCTGGTACAAAATGATTATACAAATACTATAATAGAAGATTTGAAGAAAACAAATCAATGAAAATTATCGTAAACAAAATTATACCAATTTCAGATACGTGAAACTGTCTAGAATAAGACAGCTGAACTAAGAATCAGAAGAGGAACAGGACAAAGAGTCAGATGATGACTAATGTGGCCCAGGTCCTGGAAAATTTATATTTGAAGACAATTTCTGCATGTTCTGTCACAAAATCAATACAGTATTCCAAACACAAGACTCCATGGGCAATGCACAATGGAAAATTCTGTAACACGGCATTAATTTAAAAAAAAAAAATTAAAACAGTAGATAAATAACATAGAACAATACAGCATAATTAAAGAAATATTAACATTGTCATCTTTTACGCTCAACTCAAACTAAAACTGTATGACATCTTTCATGGGACACAAAAGAAATGCAATTATAATTAACGGAGATTTTCACATTTTAATTTTAAATCACTTACATTTTAAAATGAATTAAATTCAAATAGGATATGAAATGGTTTGGTTTGACTATGTATTTGTTCTACATTTGTTGCCCTAACATTGTTTACAGCTTGGAAGGATACAAATGTACAACTGAGTCTGGGAGGCTTTTGATACACACAAACTGTTTACTGTTCTAGATGGTTGTCAACTCATAAACCAGCAGGTCAAAAACAAGCTTTAGATAATCCCAAATCACATCCTAAAGGTAACTTTCAGTCAGATAGGGAGACGGGATTAGCCCTCAAACACTGCTTACATAACTTATTTAACAGACAAACATCTGTAACAGCTTGTCACCTGTGGGTTAAGCTGTTGAACTACTGTTGAATGTGAGCCACACCTGTATTACCTGACCTAAACAAGTACCTGTTATACATTCACACCTGCAGCTGTTCACAGAGAGCTCACAGTAATGGTGATACAAACAGTAAAGGGGGTTTTGTGTTTTCATTATGTGGAAATTCCTCATGGGCCTGCTTATACTCTGTCTTACAGACCATTTAGTATCTTACAACACCCAGTAACTTACACTATTAATCTGTGGAAATGTAACATTTAGCTTGTAGCAAATGTAGCATAGCACTTTATTGGTATTGGCTGATAACAGTGATTGCTTGGTTTATGTAAACTTACTGTAAAGTATTTTTCTGTTTTCAAATATCCAAGCCATTTTTAAGTAAATGCTGTATAAACTAAAAACATTTTAGCAACTTTGAGTACTCTTTGAGTGCTCTTAACTAGATTAAATTGTATGAATATCTGCATCATTTCAAGAATAACTACCTATTACCCATTCATTTAACTACCCATATTTGTTAATATACATTATCTTACCATGTCCTGTACTTTATACAAAACCTAGACCTAATTTAGTGATTTGCCCCTAAAACTCACACAACCAAGTAAACAATCCCAATTTCCCTTTCTGTGTTTATGTTCATATGTTTATGTCTATAATTTTGCCATAACCAAAATGTGCTTTTAAATGTTGCTCTTGGATGGCAGGACCATTGACTGAGATCATTATTGAGTATTTAGGCAGCTCAACTTACCTCACAATCAGTGAGTGGCCGTTTAACATTTTGCTTTTAACTAATGTCCCCAAAACTGCAAAGCAGAGACCATTACCTCAGATTTATTACACACATTACAAAATTCATTACAGCTTCATTTGGAGCAAGAGCTAATAGCTCTAAATGGGGCTGGTTTTATTGGGACCACACGTTGGCATCATTGAGTTTAATCAGGAGTCTGGGTCCATTTTGACATTATACAGCCCAGACATGCTGATTATTGCAAATCGGTGTCAATAGCTACACCGACCCAGTACGCTTTAATAAACCATTAGCTCATCCAGCAGAAACCAAGAACACCAGAGGCACAGCTTTCCATTTACCAAATGAGCATCTACTCTGCAGCCAAATGTGTGTATGAGCAAATGACTATGATTAAGGCGCCTGGATTATGGCCTGTCAGAAAGCAACGATAAACTTGCAGGCAGTACAGGGGTTTCTGAGCTCTGAAAATTAGCCTTATATTAATTGGAGATTGCTGCTTTTCACTACTGCTGGGGCAAACATGAGCTATGTTGTGTACATTACCACACCGTAAATCTCACTGCCATCGACCGCTGAGGTTTTCCACAAACACGCTAAATGACAGCCATTGCGCACAGGGTCCTGAAAGACTCATCACAGAAATAAACAGAATATTTATAAGCAGCTTCTCCTGATGTTTAACACTTGGACCATTAAACCACCAACATTCAGGAAGTCCTGTTTAAATCTGGATTATCATAAAGACTGCAGTTTAGAGAAAAGGTAAACACTTTCATCAGAGAGACAGGATAATGATCAGAAGAGAGACAGAGAGAGAGACAGAAAATCCATTAAAATGACAGACTTCACAGTTTGTACAGGAAACTTTATCCCTCACTCCAAAACTTTTATTCTTATATTTAAACTGAGATAAATTGAATGCTCTCCAAAATTCACTAAAAACAGCTGAGAAAATAAATCCAAGATAGCAGACCAATTTTGATTACATTGCTATTCAAAATATTTTGCCTTAAAAAAATCAATAAAAACTTAAATGTTAATTAAAAATTTCTATTTAATCCAATTTGTATGTATATTTTTTGTCGGACTATGCCATTATCATGGCATGGCATGTCATTTTTTGAAATGGTCACTGATGACGGAGCTGCCTAAGTAGTCAGTAGCAACTTACTAAGGAACAAACCTGAGGATTTAAATGGAACGCTGCCATAGGACAGCAGACATTCAAGCTGCTAACTCACTTATAATATCTCACAGTCAACTGTGCACTTTTACTCAATTTATTGGTGTGATGAGTATATTAACAGTGTTCTCACACACTGCCTCAACTGTTACGTAATCACTAATTGGAAGAACATCCACTCTGGATACCGTTTTCAAACCAGATCAGCTTCCAATTCACACAAGGAGAGTAAATGTGAACGCCAGGAACATATTTCCACAGCACTAGAGAAAAGCTAATTATTCCTTCAAATTTGAATATAAATTTATGACATTTCTCAGAACTGTGACTCGAAAATGTATTTCTATTTAATGTCACTGGAATAATAATGAGGCATTCCTGCTACCTGACCCATGCTTGTTTCCTAGCAACCAACACTTAAAAACATTACACTTGTAACAGCCCAAAAAAACAATCGTCATCAACAGTCATTATTTCAAATATCTGACCCCGGAATGTCACGAGTGACCAATCAGAATCCAAAATTCCAGAGAGCTGCATAATCAATGAGGTTTAAAGGCACAAGTGTTACAAGTTTTACTAATGAGCCCAGACAAGTGCAGTAAAATAGTTGTCATGGCTTTGTGTCATCAGCTCTGTTGACGTCTCACTTTGATGAGTTGATTTACAGAGGCATGGAGCACTGCTATGAATAGCCACAGAATAGTGGTTTAGAATTTGTATCTTTCATCAACATGGAGATAAAGGGCCTGAAAGTGTGATTAAAAGCGGAGCCAGACAATGGGAGACTATCATGCTGCACCAGGCGTTGTTTATAAGTGTATCTGTGTCATAAACAAGCAAGAAATGCTTAAAGAAAAGCAGTTTTTTTTATTTGACAAATTTGCTCAAGAGGAGAGAGAGAGATAGAGAGAGAGCAAGAAAGAGATAGGCCCCACCTTTGACCCACATAGGTCTTCAATCCCACAAACACACAGCTGGTCAGAAAAGTGATCCCATCACTGCTACAAGGAATGCAGTCTTGTTTAGGACAGGTCCCGGGACAGACCCAAGATAGAATAGCAGCAAAACATTCAACAAGCTGCAGAGACCCAAAGCAACATCTGTCGAGCATAGTGGCTCTCTTATCAAGCGCTTCTTTCCATAAGGGCATAAATCACAGATAAACTGGCTATGGAACATTGATTCTACAGAGGCGAACAACACAGTCACTTAAAGTATGCTATCTAGAAATAAATCAATGCCATGTTTTGAAGCAAACAAACAGGGCTGTTTTTAGGTGAAGCTTCTCGGAAGGGCTCGTTACAAGAGGCACTATTGTTAAGTTATTAGTTATTACTAGTGTTAAGCTATTGCCCTCTTTCACAGCTCGCAAATTTAAAGAGAAAGCCTTCCGACAAAAGGAAAACAATTCTTCGGGAAATGAGGGCAGGTGTCTGAGCAGGTCTGGTTTATAACCTATATCTCAACAGATTCTTAGGCCTTGCCAACAGTTTCAGTCTTTTTTTGCAGGGTAAAAAAAACAGTAGCAAAATAGTTCTAGAGTTATGAGTAATGTTGCCGCAACCCGTCAGGCATGCAAGATCAGTAAAAACACTCAGGCTGACAGAGGAGGTAACTCCACTTCTTTCTTGGGTCAATGTTGTCCCCGGTACCCTTAAATAACACTTGCAAAAAGTACAAATTAAAACCTGTCAGTCTGAAACCTAATGGCTTTTGCAGGCTGATGGTTAAATTTTCCCCTGCAGTCTGGGGAAGGAAAACAGTACGAGTCATGTGTGCTTGGCCACAGTGCAGCACACCCTTTAAGTTTATAATGCTTGCTACAGACAGACACTTGTCTCAAAAAACTGACTACAAGTTCCTGCAGATAATGGCAGTGAATCACCATTGTCTTTTGTAGCCAGACTTTTGGCACAAAGTCTGGTCCACATTGCAGCTTTTACCAGCCAAGATGAGCTCATTTAAATAAGTAAAGGCTGTCTGACTGACATGCAAAGCAGCCATCAACAATTCACACTGTTGTTTAGGGGCATGAACATCGGATATGATGTTGAGATTAAAGTGATTCACAGAAATTGTATGAAGCCAGCCAATCACAGTAGAGCTTTTGATTTTGGAAAATACATTTTTACATACACTATGCATGAACAGGCTGTGGGTGTGCTGTCTGAGGCTGATAATATGGGTCACCAATGTAATATAAACTCCTGCAGTTATCTACATGCATACTAGACTTTCAGAGAAACCATGAAACTATGTACTTGATGGGTTTTGGTGGTGCTGCCTGTTACACTTAATCCTGCACTATACACAGTTACCACTGATATACTGCTTTTACACAACAATGTTAATCTGGGATAAAGCTTATAGGGGTAATGAAGCCAGAGTCTGTCAACAGGGCTTAAGGACATGAAATAAATAATGAGAATGTAAAGTCATATACAGTAAATAAACTCCTTTAACTATCATTTATTTCTTATAGTTATTGCTATTAAGCTAATTATTATTGCTATTAAAATACATACAGAAATGGTCCCATAGTTCCATAGCTTTAAAACTAAATATTAGGCTATACTGAGCCAGAAGATTACATTGTTCACATTAGCCCTGGGATGTTTTAGCCCTCATTAATAGTGTATGTTAAATGTAACAGCATCTTGTTACTCACCTATGCAGGCATGAACTCTGACAGATAGCTGTGTTCTTAGGACAATGCTGTGTTTCTTTCCTCTCCTGAGAAACAAACAAACAAACAACATCATGTAGAAACTGTAAAACGCAAAACGTCCATACCATAAACATGAAGTTCAATAAGCATCTTTTGTAAAAATATGCTGAAATAAGACAGAAATAGAGACAGAAACTTTGATCTCTCTTCACTCTTCTGTGATTTCAGAAAGTTCATTTAATGATAAACTGATTTGACCTGCTGTCTGCAATGAAGGAACTTTAGAATCAAGCCCTAAGTTATTCCTATAAAGTACATTACTGCAAAGTTAATCCATACACTAACTAAAAAGCCCTTTGGTTACACCATGGTATTCTGGACATGATACAATGTATTTCGACATGCACCATGGAAAATCTTCCAAAGTTTTCCATTTTTAAAATCATAAAGTTTTCATAGAATATCCTTGTATATATGTACGGCAATCATTTTATAGTAACATATCAAAGTGCCATAGGATAACTTATGTAAAGGTCATAAAATATATTTAAAAAAAATAAAAATAGAGTTGCATTGTGGAATGTGACACAGGAATTAGGTAAGTGCAGATGTCTTTGTATGTTATAGTTGACAAGATGAACATGGAATTTCATTACAGTATGAAACAGTATTGAGCCCCAGCAAATAACAACTACATTTAATTGTGAATGTAACACTGTTTACATGAGAAGCCTGATGCTCTGTGTCACGTCTGTTCTGATATGTAGGTCAGGTGAGTTAAGCCGCTAGTCTTGAGGGACTAAAGCCATGTGTGGCCCTGAGCTTCAACAGATGGCACAGACCCAGATGACTTCCTGCTGCTTTCTGTAAGACTCAAGGACGGGGGGAATCGGATAGACTGGGAGGGCAGAGGAGAGACCTGGTGTGGGGAAAGGGTCAGAGTGGGATAGGAGCAGGGCAGAGTCCGGGGTCTCCTGACCCCTGGAGCAGAAGTGCTGATGGGGATGACATGTAGGTCAGGCTACTATCTATATATAAAGAGTGATAGACGAGTACAGGCAGACCCAACCCACACTCTTCCTTAGATTATCAGGCCTGATGAACAGAGGAACTGTCTGTCTCATGAATAACTTGAAGTAAACACACAGTGGAATGAAATGCAGCTGCATTAGAGACAGTGAGAAGATGAATATGGATGTATACTGGTTAGATCTTAAAGAGACAGTTCACCCTAACAGGAAATATGTGTTGTTATTCACCCTCATGTTGGTTTAAACCCGTATGACTTACTTTTTGTAAGATTTTGAGATAATTATATTGGATGCTTTGTTACGCAATTATAATATGGGCAGATGCTTTGGATGCAAAAGCACCATAATAGTAACATATGACTCATGCATTGTGCACTTAGAATCTGTGACTCTAATTAATGTTTTAGTAAAATGAATATATATATATATATATATATGTTCTAGCAGCAGATGATAGCTGTAGATCTTTGTCCAAGCAGAAGATCCTTTCCATACTGGGTTAAAAAAAAACATTTTTTTATTTATATGAAGGTTGATAAATGGAATTTCCCCTAAAACTGATCATAATCAAGTCAACCAGCCAGAATCCTGATCCACACTGACACTGAATTTTCAGTGTGGGCTGAAGCCATTTACCAGATCTGAGATAAACACACAGAGTGGACAAGAAGCAACACAGTAAAGAGAAGCAGACAAAACATAAACTCATAAAGATAAAAGAGATAGAAGTGTTTTCTACATTCACATCCACCAGCCAACAGTGTGTGAGACACTGCAGGTACACTTCCTAAAAACAGGATGGGGCCCAGTTAGACAGTGAGAGCCGTAAACAAATGCTGCTTTGTGCGAGTTACACAATACAAGTTTGATGAGCTGCCTGGCAACGTGCCACAGATGGGGGCATCTCCGTTAGCAACCTACCAGCAGTCTCATCCAAATGCCCTGCTATACATTGCAACACACTTAAATATGCATTGTAAATTGAAAGACACTTAGCATGTGACTTTGTATTTCTTAAAGAGACGGGACAACAAATGGCAACTACATATCTTTGAAGCTAATGAGTAACTAGATCTATGAATCTAATTACTCTACACTGGTAACCTAGCTACTATCCTAGTACACACTACAGTGCCCTACACACTCATTACCAAATTAAACACCAAGCATAAAAATATGCACAAGATACCCAGAGACAATCAATTGCATGTTTCAGGAGTAATACGGAGAACGGAACAGAGACCTAAATTCTTAGGCTGAATCCTACGACCTGTATGTCTTGGCTTTATGTCTTGGCTGGAAACTGTGAGAATCCCGGCATGTGGTTGACTGCCAAGCGACTGCATGTCTGTGGACGGTCTGTCACATACGGTACAGATGACATACTGTGTATTATTCTGCATCATTGTCCACAACAGTCCACACCTCTTCCAGAATGCACCTCTGCTGGAGAGAAGGTCCTCAGCCACGAAAGTATTTTTTCCACGGTTCAGGTCCTAATGATTTTACTTGCCCAGACAAACGTGTCCAGCTTTGTGAAACAAAATAGCCCCTGCAACCTGAGATCTGTTT
Organism: Yasuhikotakia modesta; assembly: GCA_036877545.1. Lineage (NCBI taxonomy): Eukaryota > Metazoa > Chordata > Actinopteri > Cypriniformes > Botiidae > Yasuhikotakia > Yasuhikotakia modesta. The sequence continues at coordinate 73,614 of JBAJNP010000353.1, forward strand.
GGGGCAGAAAGGAGAAAGTGTCTTCCACATCATCCATGTGACACCGGATGCAGAGATAAAGTCTCACCGTGCTGCTCAAGACAAATTATACTACACAGACTACACTGACTACATTTGAAACATTACACTTTTAGGCAAAATATCTAAACATCAATTATATTAATATTTTATATATATTTACTTTCAAAACACACTTTACAGATTAATAATTAAAACACTTACGCGCTATCAAACATCATTTAAGAAGATTCTTTAAAATGTCTCCCTCTGTAATATATCCCCATATGGATTTAGACTGACAAGAAAACAAGTCAATTATGACATGTTTCATTTGTGGGTGACATGAAAAAAATCACCTACCGGGTCTGTCAGAACAACAGAGAGACCAAAAGAGGAGAGAGGATGCAGGGCAAAGCTCTGGTAATGAATTAATAAACCTAACCTAAGATGAATAACAGCTCCCAGACAAACCTGTCACACCATCATAACGAAAGTATGTCAGTGGGGAAAGGTTCGAAGCAGCCTCACTCCCCTGAGATGAACCAGCACAGTGCAGCACTCTCTATTTTCTCTCCAACGCCCCATAAACCCTGCCTGGTCTGGTTAAGGCCCCATGCTGTCTCACTTGGGTCTGTGGAGTCTTGCCAGACACAGTCGCTACAACTTTATTTGACTGCGCCCTAACAGTCTTTTTATGGAATATCACACTATGCTGCCCCATAAAGACACCTGGGGAGAGAAAAATTAAGATAGAGAGGGCAAGTATTAAAGAGAAAATAGCCACGACATATAGGGTTTTTGCCTTTGTTTGCCCTATTATTAATACAACCTATTTAGCTGAATCAACACTCACTCAACACAGCCCTTACTATGGGCTGTTTAGCATAAATGATGCATGCATACCCTGGTGTGTCCTAGCTGACTGACCAACATGGATGATAAGCATAGCTGATGGAGGAACGCTTCTGAAGGGTTTGACATGTTTTGGATTTCCACCTCTGCTCTGAAAAGAGGTGAAAGTACTTAGATTATAAAGCACTGAAACCCTCAAGAATCCAGTCAGGAGTCGCAAATTAGCTTTTAGTTGGAAACCGACTTTGCAGAGTGTCTGCTGCAAGACATTTGATATAACAACATAATTCAGTATTATCCCTGCTAAACATACAAATGAAATTAGATAAACTCCTAAAAAACATTGGATTCACACTGGATTCACCATCTGTGTAACTGAAAGCACTCTAAATATGTCCAGAGCAAAGACACCTTTGCATCTTTTCATAAGGGTCTCAAAAGACAGTGAGCCCACAGACACACACACGCACACACACACAACTCAGTGTTTCCACACTTTCCTCCACAGTTCATCTGCCTGCCATTTACTTCAGCAAAAAGGGAAAAATCCAGCGGTCCAGCTGAACAGCCTCCTACCCCTCTATCCATGTAATCCGCACAAATATTTGAAGCGTTCCCATTAAAGGAACTAGGCGTCTCTCCAGGGCCAGAGGCTAACCGAACCCAACGACAGCTCCCCCGGCCCATCAGCCAGGAAAAAACTGTTCAAGAAAAATAGAAGAGGACAGAGGAATCAAGACAGATAGAGGAAAAGAGGAGAGAGAAAGGTTTCATATATAGATATATAACATATATTATAACATAATAAGAGATTATAGTACTGTTTAGAGTTATCTTAGCAGCAACAGAACCTTTAGGAAACAGAGAATATTGTTGAAGGTTTGCCAGGATGGGGGTCAGTACTGACAGCGGTCTGGGATTAGAGCTGGGGCCCTGTGTTGGGCTCTGACAACTTTTGCTGCATGAGGTGGTGTGGTAATGATTAGAGTGGTTAAGCCACTGTGACATGGAGATATCCAACTTACAAAACGAGGCGTTAGAGGATCATTTCACAATCAGTGTCCAAAGTGACTACATATGAGCAAGGCACCTGTGGAATGCAACTGTAATCTGTTTCCATTACTGATTGCTCCATTGGAATACCATCCCAAGCCCTTATGTTTCAACTGAGGTCTTCATATTCCAACAACAAGACAAATTTAGCAACATTTTAAAAAGAGAACACATTAAACCTTCTTTTTAAGCAAGAAGAACTACTAAATTTATTCAAGAATAAATCGAACAAAATTTTACCTAAAGATAAGGAAAATTAATGCAATGAGGTATGAAAAAAAAACAATTTATATATTCCTATAATTCCTTACTAAAATTAGGCAAAAATCTGGTTAAAATGTTTTTAACGCCTCCTTCAATGTGTGTGACCCACATTATCAGTGCTAAGAACAATTCATCTCAGTTTTAAAAACAGTTTGAAGCCAAAATGAGGGGAAAACAGAATGCTTGGGGAATGAAGAAGCACCTAATAATTCATTCCAGACCTACAGCGCAAACAGTGAAAAGATACAGTAGCAACAAAAATGCAACACCGAAACGATTTTGAATTATTCTGAGAGCAAATTACGTTTGAGCATTTTTAGCAATTGACGAAATGTAGGTCACGTCATTTCAAAATGAGACACAAACCCACAAAACAGAGAAAAAGAAGGTGAAATGTGTTCGGCTTTAATCACAAACTTTGTCCAAGGGTTTTAGACTCCGTAATAAAGCACAACAGCAGTAAATGGTGGGGGCTGTGAACTCCAGCCCTTCCAGGCCATAAAAGCCCACTGTGCTGAATTACCCTGTTATTAACAGTAATGTAGTCCCTCGTTCCTGCTCTCCACAGCCCACTGAGACACTCTGCATGGGTCTAATAATGAACGCTCTTGATGGCCTCTGAGGGTGGGGGGTGTGAAGATAGGTCCAAAGAAAGAACCGGCATGCCAACTGCAACTACTGCTCAAGTAAGTTTAGAAGAGGCCTTTCTGAAACACTTTCATTCACTCACCAAGTCTTCAACTATCTAACAGAAAGACTTTCAAATACAATTTAAGTCCAAAGGTGATTCCAATGGTGGACCCATCTCCCCATTTATGGCAATACATGACATGGCTTAATAATTGTGATCTTGTGCGTAATGATCTCACATGATAAGGACTAGCCTTCAATCATTGGCATCTGGCAGATTCTGCTGGCTATGTTAACTCACCAGGTAGCAAAGCTAGCTGTGCATGTCTGAAATTGTGCACATACTATAATAATTAAAATGCGAGTCAAAAACTATTTGTTGAGGCAAAAAAGTTTTATTGTGTACATTTACACAGGTTTGTGCAAGTATTAAATCCCTTCAACGTGAGATTTTAGTCACTAATACCATGGATATAACTGTGAACTAGGATCAGATTGTGAGGTCTTAAAACATTATTACATTTTAAGAAAAGCATCAACTGCTCAACTGATGGAATTTCTCAGAGGCAATTAGCTTTGAACCTAGCCAGGTTTCCTGACCTCAGGATGACATCATTATTGGCCTTGCCAGCTAGTCAGGTATTTTAAGGGCTAGCTGAATAGAGGGCTGTCATTGACAGTCTCTGGTATGTGCTTAAGATAAAAGAACATGTACTGTAAGACTTCATGGCCTTTCTGATAGCTTTAAATGGAATGTTTCATGGATTCCAAAAAGAATGCATGTGACAAGATTAGGCTCACAGTTGGCTCCAGTGTAGCAAAATGTGACTGCAGAAATAAATACTGGTATTAAGAAGATAGTCACCCAGAGGCTATTGAAAATCAAGCCACCTTCCTCTCTTTCTCTCTTTTAAGTTTCAGACAATAACAAAGTAAATGAGGAACTCCATTGCTTAATGTTCTTGGGTGGATGCCAACAGAAATGATTGCTGAACTTTTTCAGCTCAGATTGATTTTTATCATTGCAATCTGGATAACTCATAATAGGATTAAATTAAACTGTGTAGAACAGAGTACATTTAAAAAGGCTTGACATTAAACACTGTAGTCACTCAGAGGAAAATTTTATTTCTCAGGGGTTGCTCTTTCATAGCTCAGGAGAGTTGGTGGAGTTCTCAGATGCTTTGCAGATGTCTCCTCAAAGCAATTTAAGAGAGAACCCCTAACTAATAAAACAATTGTTGAGATGCATTAATGTACTTCATGTAGAGAACTTTAAAATCAACAGAATTTTATAGGGGAGGGTGAAGCATCAACGTTATTAATGGCACAATTTGTAAGGCAGAATTGAGATAAATTGAGATGAAATGTTGCTTACCCTCCATCCAGCTGAAAGCCTTCGAGTTCATCTCTCTGCTCGGCCAGGGTGGATTCCAAGTCAAGATAACTGCCATTGTGGGACAGCTGTAAGGCACAATCATCGAGCTGAAAGTAAACGAGAAAGACAAGACAGATCCATCAAAACAAGAACCAAAGTATGTCTGCGCAGACCCGTTCAAAAACACATTATGTTAAAGTAACAATACGAATTCACGTAAATATTTAGAGATCCTAATCTGTTTGATATGGATGACATCAGGGTGATCTCACGCTGGGTCTTGACATGTCCACTATGTGCTTTGCAGTAACTCATCTTTCTATCCATTCAGAAAGATCATAACATTGCCTAGCTTCATAAACAGTGACGTACCGTACTCAAGCAGCCCTCTAATGCTCTAATGCCTATCTCACTTCAATATCAGTGCACTGACTCAGAAATGTAAAGCATCGGGTCCCATTAAGGCTTATACATGGCTAAAGTGATTATGTTGTCTTGAGTTTTTGCTGTTAAATGCTTTTGGAAAAAAAGAAAAATGGCTTGGTTAATGTGCATGTTTTTACCAGGATATCATTTAAAAACATGTATTAAGTTCGGCCTCAAGGCATCACAAGAACTTCACAAGTCTTTCACAAGCTTAGCTGTCACAACTTGGCTTCAAAAGCAGCCTAGATCGTGTGAGATCACGCCTCCTGTGAAGACTGGCTGATTTATCACCCTTTAAAGAAGTGTTAGACGCCCAACCACACCATCTGAAGATCTGCTATGGTCTTCAGAGATCAGCACTGTTGGAGGCCTGCCTGTTTGTTGACACTCAATTACGGCCCAGCAATGGGATTTAGGGCATCCCAGGGGGCTGTTGCCGACCAGCAGTGTGATCTGTCAATCACCAGTGAACAGGGTCATCTGTGGCACTAAACATGCTAATTACACACACTCTCTGTTCTAACCCGGATGCCCCCACAGGCACAGATCAGCCGTAAGCCCCTGCCTGGCTTACCAAGCCAGATCCAGCCCCAGGGACAGGTAAGAATATCCTGTATGCATGGATACCATGTGGAGTTTAGTTTTGCCAGCATGTCTGGAATACCAAAGGGGTCTTGCTGAAAGTCTCAGTTCCCACCTCTAAGATCTTCAGAATACCTGATAGTTTTGTTTAGCATCACTATGAAAACACTTGCTTGGACAAAGATTTAGCCTATATTACCACAAAGTAAGGCTGCACAATATACTGAAATGATCTAAATGTCAAAAATGTGCAAATCACAATGGTTTGCTGAATGATTTTATTACTTCAGAAAGCTATACACAGTCAAAGTTTTAAGTTTAAGGCCAACAGCAGAGAGACTTCTATCAGAAGTTGCAATTAAACTTTATTTTTCCAGGAAGATTTTGAAACATGTAAAGTTTTCAAATATATTTTAATATATTTTACAATGATTATACAAATATAAAGCATTATTAGTAAGTTATTGCACTGATCATCAATATTGTGCAGCCATAACACAAAGCTAACTGGCACATTCTTGTAATCAAATCTGAATGTAGGGCTTGGCAACAATTTGGGCAAACCACTTTCATACTGTGATATTTATTGTACATGACTCATGCTGCACCTTGTCCAAACCTGACTCTGACAGAATCACTACAATCTCTGTATGTGATTGATTGATCCAACCCAAAACTGTTGGTACTTAATTAATTTAACAATTCTGTAAGCCATTGTTTCCACCAGTACCTAAGGCAGCACTCAGATAAAGTCGACAGATTTTTCGAACAGATTGCATTTAGTGTGGTAACAGGATTACATTTCTTCTCCACCTCCAAACACCTTAGACTGTCTGTCTACTTAAACTTATAGACCAGTCAACACCACACTAGGTGTGGCAGCCATTCCTGTAAATAGGAAACTTATATTTCAATTGCTCTGGGAGATACACAATGCAGATACACAATGTTCAAAAAAACATCTCTGATGGATCATACAACTCAATATAGTTCTGTAACAACTTCATATTTTTCATTATGCTTATGAAAATAAACTACAAACATTTGCATTTTCAAAAGATGTCTTTGCAAAACTTTTTTATTTTACCATATTTTATTTGACATATTTTTCCATTTTTGGTATAACATTTTTCATGAATCAACAATCAACAAACAGCTAATTAGCTGTAAATCTTGTATAATTATGGTTGTTTTGGGTTAGTTGACCATTGTGACTCAATTATTGTGACTCAGTCATTACTAATTAGAATGTGTTGTAGGCATTTGCATCATGTTTGCTAGACATAGAAAGTTCTAACATTATATGATTTTTTTTTTAAATTTTTTTTTGAAAACTAACATTATATGGTTTTGATATGATCTATTAATGGTCTCTGTCATTTAATTTCCTGTCATAAATTGCAGTAGTTTCATTAAATGTGGACAGAAGGAGAAATAAAGAGGATGAGGGACAACACTAACTGGTAAAAACATTAAGGGTTGAAACACTTTGATCTCTTGTCCACACTACTCATATGAGAGCATGTCATGTTGCAGAGAATGTACACAAACATGTGGTCAACCATGGCAACGATGACTACACTTTTACCTCATCTTTGTACCTTATGAGGCAAAGTTTACCGTCATCTGTACTCTAGAGATCTCCTCGTACACTTCCTGTCAGTCTGCCAAAGAAAGCCCACCTGAGTTAAAACAGTTCACCTCTCACAACATATTCACTGTGGCACAGAACAGCAGAAGGGACAAGATGGAAATAGAAATTGTCAGGACATGTTTTATTTTACATGCCCTTAGCATAGCTAAAGCGCTCCACATAATGTGATTAGAGACCAGTTCTGACGCTGACAGAAAATCCAGACATACACGCTAAAGTTAGCTGCACTATATTTAGGACTATTGGACCTGGTAGAGGCTTGACTAGTAGGAGGTATAGGATGTGGAAATTAGAAAAAAAAAACTATGAACAATAATATACATGCTACTCCAAAAAGAAATACAGGACTATATTAACACCACAATCACAATGAAGTAAAAAACCAATGTTGTCTGATATAAAGCTATGCAGAGCAGAATTTTGGACCAGTGATATTTAACTGATGCTTTTTGTGTTTTTATTCAGGCCAATGAAATGTCATTAAGATAAATGGGAATGCAAATGGATCTCTTTCTCCAGGTATTATAGGCCTACTTGGTCACAGCAGGTTAGGAAAAACCCAGATGAACAGTAGAGATATTGCAGATTTTGTTGCTTGGCGCTTTATAGTTGTGCCTGGTTGGGACACAGTGTAAAGGTTCTCATTACAGAGAGACAAGGGATGCAATGCAGACTAGAACTCAATCACCTCGTTCTTTTTAAAGTAATGAGAACTGATCCTGAAACATCTTGTAACTTCAAGCTCTGTTACCTTAAAATAACTCTGACTTAGATCTAAAGACATCACCATTCCTTTTTAAAACATTGCACACTTTAAAGTGTTTGATACTGTGGAGCATAAATCCTCAGTCAAATGTCATATATAGCCCATTATGCTATTATAAGACCCTTATGTTAGACTCTTAAACTAAAGTGTTGCACTTCGTTCTCAGGCCAAAACTCCCTCGCCTTGGCGCGAGATTTCTAATGCATTTACAACTTCAAGAGGCAGAAAGTAGATTGCTTCCTAAAAACTTGGCAGGGTAATTTAGAGCCAGGGAAAAAAACATTTTCTGTTCTTTTTCATCCTTTTCTCAGCCTCCAGATGTGCTCCATCTTTCTCATGTTGACCCAGATTGCGAGAGACCCCATGTTGGTAGTTCACATTAAACACCGGATCGGGAGTGACTCTGGTTTCTGATAACTATCAGACGGGTGCTGACATCAGTCCGTCTGCAGCTCCAGGCTCTTTCATGTCAGCTGTACCATAGGATCGATCAGAACAGCATTCCGCTCTGCCACTGAGCTGCCTGCCAGGTGCCTTGCATTACTCTCAACACATACAAAGTGTGAGCCTAACCGTAATGTGCTGGCATCTGTTGTGAAACAGTCACACTTCAATAATTCTACAATCTCTCTCGCTCCGTGTGCCCTTCATCTGATTGAAGGGTGTGTTTTGTGAGGCTCAGAGTGATGTTAGTGAGATTTGCCAGTCTCTCTTTAGAATGACATCAGCCCCTTTGAAAGCGAGGTGAGTGCATCTAAACACGAACACACACTCTCTACGGCAAACTCATTTACTAACATTATGGCTAAACGACATTAAAAATAGAAATGGGGGGAGGAAAAAAGAAAAGAGGGGAAAATACATTAGGCACAGATCAACTACTTTTATAGAATTTCTGTCAGTTTAACTTTTTTTTTCTTTTCTGTGCCAGTCTGTGGCAAGCTGGTAAAATCCAAACACGCATCATATTGATAAGCTAAGAATTTAAATCAATACCAGCGGGATGCATTGCTTCATAACACATCACAACAGACCAACATGCACAAGAATTCAGGTATATGGAGCCACTTTTTGACAGATGACTGTCAACAAATGGTTCGTTTTCCCTTAGTTCTCTACAATACAATGAACTATCTAGGCAAATGACAGTTAAAAGAAGAGGTAAATACACAGAAACATCCTGATTAAACAGCAGTTCAAAGATTAGAGCTGTGGCGAAGGCTTCCAGGACAGAAAGAGCCGCTAATCTGAGCACAAAGCTCCTGGATTAACGGTCAAACTAACGGGTCCCCGCCCAGCCATTGACCCTGTGACCCTGTGGTCATGAGGCTGGAAAGCCAGGCCTTGCTTTCCTCTTCCAACCACAGAATAAAGCACTGGCAAGCAAGCTCAGATCTGACGATGGCCTAAAAATAAGAGCACACTGGGAACGAGCATCGGTTTGCAAATCCACATGCAAAATTTCATCCTCGGATTTAACTCCAGTTTAGTTTAGTGGAACAAAATAAAGCTCAGAAAAATGAAAATGATGCTTTTCCTATCCAGAAAAACGCTTAATTTTCAGTTTTAGCCCATTACACACACATTTGTACCTTAAACTGTTAACTGAAATTTCCTTGGTAGCCGGAAAAAAATATATAAAACAAGATCCTTATAACTGCACTGTAGCATATATTTAACATTCTGCTCTTTATAAAACTCATGGACTCTGAAACAGACAACAGTCTGCGTGCCAAAGTGCTGTAGAAGTCGACGCTAGTTTAACATCAAAGAAGCAATTGAATTACGTAACGATGTGTAGCAGCTAAATTAAAAAAACTTGTTGACATGCTCCAGGCACTTGATGTGTGTTGACAGTTAGTGTTTACGTGTTTGTTTCTAATTTATAAATATAACATCGTCTGTGGGCGCCTTCTAAATATGCAGAGGCAATTAGTAAACGCATTAAACGATGTTTGTAGCATGTATGAGAACCGCAAAACCTTTTGCTTTTCAAAGGCGTGCGAAGCCAACTAGAAACGTGGAGCTTTTTCTCCAAACAGAGCTGAAAAATACAGAGGAAAAGTTACAGGGATGCAAAAACCTCAACTCTACATAACAATGTGTAAGGCTAATCCAGAGTTCAGCCACAGTTGTGAAGAGCTAGCCTATATTTTACAGCATTTAGCATAACTTCTCATTACCGGACTCTGTAATTTCAGCAAAATTCATGTGCAGGCAAAAAAAGCTTCCCGAAAAAGTAACTCAGTGAAAGCCTGTGTCTATCAAGCACAAGCTTGAGACTGATTTGTGCTTTTGTGTGTGTGTGTAGGTTTAGCTATGTTTGTTTACTCACTAACAAATGAAATATGACAACAAACTGGATTTTTCTGGCCCACTGGCTCACTAATCACTAGTCTCATAAATCAGACAAATCAACAAATCACATTTTTATTTTAATGTAATGCCATGCACAGGTTTCTGTGAGGATTAGGTTTAGGGGATAGCGTATATCATTAGTCTGATGGAAAATCAAATGACCTCACTAATGAACATAGTAAAACAAATGTGTGTGCGTGTTTGCGTGAGTGAAAAAATATCAGAAAAAAAACAAGAAAGTTAATAGTAAGAAGTAAGAAAATATCTATTCCCAAAGCAAAGTCATGCTGTTCAGGGGGTCTTTCATAGCTCAGGTGATGTAATCTAAAAATCCTTTCAGACTGTAAAGCTATGGCTTAACTTAAATAACTTGAAATTTGAAGATGTTAATGTGAAATGTTTCAGTTATTGTGCTCCAATTTGTGCTCCAATTTGCCATGATACCAAAATCGGAATGCAATATATTAAAAACTTCTTCGCATTCTGATTTTGGTATCGTAGCAAATTGGAGCATAAATTTAGACAGCGGAGATCTCACTGTACAGTAGACATGAGATTTGGTTATACGTGGCTATTTTTCAGGAAGAAAATCAGAAGACACATAAGCAAATCTTTTACCTTTAATTTTATTTTGCTGTTTAGGAGAAACAATTGGGATGTTAAAGGATCATAATTTTATACTTTTATGGGTTTCATTATCAGACTGATAATGAAAAAAGAACTATAAACTTTGTCAAATTATGCCAACCCAACAAATGTCCTAAAATCACTGTCCATCATCAACTCACTCTCATGTTGTTCCAAACCTATATGGCCTTTTGTTCTTCTGTGGAACACAAAAGAAGAAATTTAGACAAGACAAGACATTTTTTCAGTGGTTTTGGCTCCATGAAATAGAAGTCAAATGGTGCCATTCTTGTTTGGTTACCAACATATTCCAAAATATCATCTGTTTTTCTCAGAAGCAAAAAAAAATCATACAGGTTTGATGAACTATCCCTTTAAGGTTAAAAGAAGAGTGCTTCTCAATCTCTGTATATCTTTTAGTTTCTCACTTGGAGGCAGTCTTGACATTGGGCTATTTATACCAGTATGACCTGAGCTTCACCAGTCAGACTTCTAAGGTTGGACACAGGCCTCTCAGCTAGTGCAAATGTCTAAACCACTATATCAGTATGGTGGATATTTTAACCTTTTAAAAGATAATACAGGATCAAGGGTTGCATGTGGCCCAGATGTTTTAGAAACATCTGTTTTAGTCATTAATTCAAACGAATCAAACCAGAAACAAGATAACTAAGCATCTGAAAATTCTATCCATTAAGGTCAGAATATATCACAAACAGTTACATTAAACTGACACAAAATTTTGCCTGTTTAGTGGAAATGAGGGTAATGGAAACATGTGAGTGGTTGACAGAATATAAAGTTAAGACTAAAATCTGCCCAGAAAAGCTTATTAAAAAAGTGTATTGTTTCACTGCACATAACACTGAATAAAACAGATTTTCATCAACACTTTGAAAATAACTTTTTCATAGCATTCTTGCTAAACGCTAAAGCTCCAGTATTGTGTGACAGATCATACATTAAACATAAATAGTCTACAAAAGTCTACAGAAACCAAGCCGTGGTAATTAATTGATGTATACATCAAATGATTTTTCGTAATGTTTTTCCTCTCGTGTTTGCACTTGATCATATCGCTAAAATATCCCATTAAATTGTGTAAATGATGTCAAGCAAAAATGATACAAAACCATTGACCCTCTCGACCTTCTAAAGTTCTTTAGAAACACTGATCTTGTTTTTGGCTGAGCAAAGATCACTTATCACAAAGTGGTCCAAATAACTGGCCATTTAAAACTAGCAATACGCCACACCATATGGTTTGTGTTTCTCAGACAAAATCTCTTTCAACATCCCTGTATTCTTCATGCTCTTCAAAATGTATAATGTTGCTAAAAACATGTCTGCTTCAAAGATAAATATTACGATTCTTCCTGGTTATATTCAAGTGTGAACAGACAAATACTTTATGTCCCAGGCAGCCATACTGTAAGCATTTTGTAATTCCAAAAATATTACTGAAATACAGTATACGTATTAGTACTATACTCAATTCACTATTTAATTGACAGTATCAAATCTAAGACACCCAGGATGCATAATAAAGCATGTCACATTTTTCAGTCACTGTTGCTTTAAATAAACTAACATCAATGCAGTGATTGACTGGGTTCAATTGAACAGAGACATCCAGCTCATTTGAGTTATGATGTTAAATTTGTTTCATCAAGCACTCATCTCATTGCCACTGTTCTCCATAGAGCTCTGCCCTGCACTAGTGATCTGTTAGCTCTGCACTGATGGCTTAACTGCAGTCCATCTGGAGAAAACAGACTGTTTGCTCTATGAGAATGCGTGTGTTCTCACAGATATGTCTTGCTAAGTGGCCAACAAACTGATTTGTTTTGCAGTTAAGTCTCTAAGGGAAGGTGCTTTCTGAGAGCATGTATCAAAGAAAACCCTGAGGGTTCCTTCCTTGCTGGATAGAAACAACTCATTTCAATCATGATTAAGACACATCCAAACTGACTTCAGAAAGACAAAGAAAATGTGCTGCCTTAGGTTTAAAAAGCTTTGTAAGCAAATTCTACCCATTGCTTGATAAATCCATCTGTGGTGGTGCACTGAAATCCAAAAGAGTCATGCTAAAGTACTAATGCATGCTACAAAGTGGGAAAAAGCAGAAACGTGGCAGTAGATTTTGATATCAACAACTCTCACAATCTCTAATATTATATACTACAACTATTTTAAATACAACTTTATTTATATAACTTGATTGTTTTAAGTGGCACCATAAGTTTGACGATTGGATTAGGAAAAGTGGCTTAATAGGTCCCAGTTATGATCCCTTTAAAATGTCATGGAACAATTATAAAATATTGCTCACTACTATTGCAAACAACAATCAACTGCATTCAATGAATGGCTAGTTTGGGTCCCTGGAGGACCCTTTTCATCGGAGTGCTCATCTCTGACAGTGTCATTGACAGCTGTAGATTCCTGAGTATATGAACATGTCATGCTTGCTCAAGCAGTCAGTCCACCTAAGTATGGCCCTCAGCTGCTCTGCATTCCTCCTAAGACCACAATAACAGCACTTCTAAACCTGCTCAGAAGATAACAGTTCACAAGCTGGAAATGAAGTTTAAGACAACAATTACAACTTCTACTGTTTTGGCTCATGCCCATAATGATGGGGAGCTGGGCGATTTAGAGGTGAGATTTGTTACAGACTGCGAGACAGGACGCGAACATCAACACGAGTTACCTGTCAGCAATCCGTCCCCTCCAAAAAAATCCAATTATGACACAAAGGTGATTCTTCTGGGTTGTTTATAAGCAATGCGGGCGTACTTATGTTGTTAATGACTGGTAATGAATCATACCAAAGCTTCAGAAGTAAAGATAATAATAAACAAACCCACTGGGCGCAGAGGCGAGCGCAAACCTTGACGCAATGCAGCCAAATGCGCATTGAAGTATCCTGACATCATATCGTTATCCCTAGCAGAGCATCTGCACTGCATAACTGTACGATGCACACCAGATACATGCACTGAACCAGATACACATGCGAAGGCAATCTAACAGATCCATTGATCTTGCATAGAGATTGTCATACCTTGTGTGGGGCTTTCAGAAGTCTGTGAACTCCAGCGATCTGATTGATGAGCGGAATATCCTCTCTGAATGTGAAATGTGGAGGTCTGGTGGGCTCGGGAAAATTTGTGCTATTGAATGGATCAGTGTCATCTAGGAACTGCACCCTGCATGAAAACGTAGCCATGGTACATCCATACACGTCGATTTAGGATAAGTCGGTACAACCACAAAAAACTATACCGACAAAAATCCTTTAGATTTAGCCGCACTGTAAAAGTGACAGCGATCCAGGTAGAGTCCGTCCTTCTTCTGTTAGTGTTTATTGATTTCTGTATTACTGCAGTAGTTTTTCGTAAAATGACTGTCGGTAGTATCCAAGGGCATATCGGGCAGGCAAGGTGCTGAGACAGACTGCTGCAGACGGGACGGAGAGCTCCAGCCTGTCTGATGTCTACAGCGGGATGGGGACTCCCTCCGGCTCAAACTCAAAGGCTGCCACAGGAGTAAAGGCACAACTGCACGAATAGGCGTTTTGGCGACTTCTAGTGGTTAAGTTTGCTGTTTAAAAATCATTACTGTTAAAAAGTTGTTGCTTCTGATCGCTTGTTTCCAGAAAAGGTAAGCATTTAAGACAAATATCAGAGAAATAGTCAGCACAAAAATGGCAGTGGTAGGCATATTTTCCACTAAGCCACAGTTACAACACAAATTAAAACATTAAAACAAATGACAGAAATGTTTATAAATTACGAGTTAACGACGATCATAGTTTTGCATACTAATAGCATCACATGTAACACGGTGTTTATTTTGTTACAAAAAGAGTGTAACAAAGTCCTTTTAAAAGTCCTTACTGAAAGTTTACCTTGTTGAAAAAGTTTGTCAGTTGTATCCTATTTAAAATTGTACTATTATTAAACACCTCACCTAGAAAGCAATAATAAACAATAATATTAAACGTCTCTGCATTTCCTTACTAAAGCCCGGGGCGTCGTAACGTGGGAAGCTTAAGCGCTCCTTCTGTGCAGCTTCCGAGATCCAATCCTCGTTATTTGATTACATTGTTGGGATTGGATGCCAACAGCGTTTTACCAAGAGTTCGTTCAAAAAGCTGTGGAAAAATGTGGAAACCGTAAGTGCGCCAGGTAAACATAACGAGATATTTAGCTTTATATACGGCATTCGATAAAGACCAAAATGAATGAGAAGCGTTGTGAAAACAACGATATATGCAATTTAGTCATTTCTATCAGATTATCTAAAATATCTATTTACATTTGATGATCCCCAGTTACCACGAGGCTGAGCCGAAACATCTTAACTTATACACGATCTTAATCTGTTCAACATAAAGCTGTCCAAAAAACATATTAAAATTTAAGGAATTTTTTTGTAAAGCCAACATCAAAAGACAGTGTAAATCTTTATTCGCACAAATAAACGACACCATTTGGCGAACAGTCGTCTATGAACTCGGAATATAACTCTAGTGTTATTTGTGAATTATAATTCCTGCGATTGTGTGCCTCTAGAGGTCACCATTAGGGGGCAGTGTAAACAACAGAATCATTGAAACAGTTTATTGACGTAATATTATACCTGAAAAAAGTATTACAAAAAACTGTAACTAAATCATTAACTGATTTTTTTAACATGTTATATTACAGTACTCGCAAAAATATATTTGTATCTATATAACAAAATACATTAATTTAAGATTACATTTATGAATATTATAAAATAAATGTATAATATGCTGCAATGACCTATGCATGAAATAAATATTAATAAATCACACAAATACTATAGTAATTTTTATTATTCTTGTTCTGTTGTCAAACTACATCTTTATCAATTCTGATAAAAGCACATATTACCTTTAAAGCACTCAGGCATGTCAGTGTTGGCCTTGACACAAACATTCCATCTCATGAAATTAACTTCAGCCAAACAATCTGTTCACACCTATTTTGAGAATAAATTTGTAGTTTTACATACATTTTTTAAAATGTAATATTTATGTAGTTACATTATAAAAGGTTTTGAGTTATGTCTGTGTGTTCTTGTGTGCATTAACATTTTGCCAATGAATGAGATATTTTGACAGTGGTATTGCATTACAAACTGAGCTGTCAACCCTTTTCACTTCAAAATGCCTGAAAAGTGTGGTTTAAATTAAGCTGATAAACAAGAATGTTTTCACCAACTCTGCACTAACACACAGTTGTGAATCAGAGTGGTTTGGTTAATGGAATCAGTTTTTAATAATGAATCACAGGAAAAAAAAGCACAAACATTTGATTATGCGACACTAACGTTTGTCACATATCAGGGTGATTCATAGTAAACAGTTACTTAATGACTCGTTGAAGGCTAGATTATATAACAGCTGATTAAGTATTATTCAATATATGAGAAACTAAACACATGAATGTAAAAGCAAGAATCATAAGTGCCAATTCAGTGTTTACTCTCATTATTAAAAAGAAAAACAGAGAGATCTTCACTCCTTAATTTGCCCAAATACATTATCAGTGATCTGACTTTTTGTTGTCAGTGTGGTGTTCTTGGAACTGAAAAGGATCTTTGACATTGAATGTTGTACCCTTGTGTGGGTATTAAGTTACCTCCAAAGTGCCATAAAGATCATTATCTTTAGTCATTAACCACAAGACGGGGTATGAAAGGACGTGTGTATGCACTCATTATCCAAATCTAAATCTTTGATAAGACATTAATTATTGCCATGAAGATGTTACAGCCCTTTTGTGTTTACATTTTTAGCTGACAAGACATTTCCCCATGTCCAAAATGCAACATGACTCATTGGTCTGGAGGGATGCCAAAGTTCACTACATTTACCCACCCTGTCCACGCGGAGAATCCTTATCTCCTCACTTCTTCCTACGATCTACAGCCTCATCCACAGAGATCCAGTCACAGATAGCTTCTGACATCCATCAGCTGTGAGTTAACAGAGAGCCAAGGAGATCATGAAGTGGAAGCTGAAGTTACCGAACCCTGGCCTGGAGGACAGGATCCTGACCCACGATGAGTTAGAACGGCTGGAGGTGGAGGAGGCAGGAGACAGACCCAAGTGGGATAACAAAGCCCAGTACATGCTGACCTGCGTGGGCTTCTGTGTGGGACTGGGCAACGTCTGGCGCTTCCCCTACCTGTGTCAGAGTCATGGTGGAGGTGAGTGATTGTTTGGGAGAATTAGGGTGCCATACATTACTGTATAATGCATAACATACATAAACAGAGGAGCATTATGTTATTTTCTTTAAACATATCTTGCAGAGGTGATATATGTCACCTTGTAAGTGGGGACAACACATTTGGTCTCTCGTAGTCCTATAGGTGAATAAGGTGGTAAATGGGCTGAATTAAGTTTATACTAATGTTAATCTAAACTGTAACAGAGATATCATAATTTAATTTGTTCAGGTTGTATCCAGGCTGTATCCTGGCTGTTTCCTCAGTTTTCCCTCAGTTTTATTCAAGCAATATCTTTTTCTACAGTTTAGACTGTAGTTTATTTTTTAGTTGTAGAGTTTTATGCAAATCACGGAAGACCTCAGTGGTCAGAAAGGGATGAAGAGCATAAGACAGAAAAAAAGAGAAAGACATTGAGGGAGATTCAATATTTGTATGTTCAACGCATGTATATAAACTATAACACTAACACTGAGCAATGCCAGTGTTTCTTCAACTGGCCCAGAGTTTGAGGTTTATTAAAATGAATATTTCAACTTTTTTGTTTTGTATATAATATAAAGTTATATACATAGAATGTAAATGTCACATTAAACCTGACTGGGTCTTTTCACCATGTCTCTGTTTATGTCAGCTGGATGTTTCAAAAACATCCAGGCTTTTTATTTATGTTATCCTAGTTTTATCTTTCTAATTACAAAATATTAAAATCTATTGTAAAATATTACCTAAAAAATAAACTGTATCTTTCTTAAGCATCTGTATTTAAGATATCAAATGAGATGTACTAAAGATAGATTTTGCTGGTTTGGAAAAAAAAACATTTTACCTGCATTACATATATCCACTGTTGGTTCCTTAGTTTAAAGAAAAAATAGAAAAAAAGAAAAAATAGGTAAAGATACATGAAAATGTAAATAATAGGGGAAAAGAATTTACTGTGGTTATCTTTAAAAAGATTTACTATTATTAAAGGCTTTACATTTAAATTTAATCTGTAGAAAAAAACTTTTTTATTAAAAATATCTAATCATTATAGGAAGTTTTTAAATGTGGGTGATTGATTGATAAAGTTTCAATCATTTATTATAGTTTTACTTTAATGGTTTTCAAAAGAATAACTTTTGTAACTGTATAACTAGTCTGACTACGGCATGACTATAAACTGTGATTATATGGTCATTTTTGTAATGGCTCTCTCATGAGCTGGTAATTACAATCTCCACCCTCTCTTAGTATCACATTAATTTTAACAGGTTCCTGTAAGTGCAATAAATACACGTAACACTTTTACCACAGAGCTAAACTCAAGGCTAACCAGAGGGCATGTTAAGATCACATCAAGTGAGAAGAACACAACAGAGGTCACCACCTCACTATATGCAACTATTAACTCATCTATCCTGAAAAGTGGCTGATGGGAGCATTTGTTCTGCAAATGATTTAAAAAAGCTAACTGGAAATTTACAACTTACACTTAAACGAAGACGAGGAAAGAGTGATAGAACGTCACATGCTATCACACAGGATAAAATCACAGAGGGGAAACAAACTAACTGATAAGTGTTATATAAAATCACAGCCGCTGAGAACCTCTGTCCCTGAGGAAGAATGTGTATTAGATTAGATTGTCTGACATCTGTGGTCGGAAAAATAAAACCGCTTAATGTGATAAGCATGTGCTGCACATCATTTGTTATGATACTTAAAGCAACAAAACATTCTAATTTAGCTGTTTCTTTCTTTTAAGGTGCTTTCATGATTCCTTTTCTGATCCTTCTGGTGTTTGAGGGCATCCCTCTCCTCCATCTGGAGTTTGCCATTGGCCAGAGACTGAGGAAAGGCAGTGTGGGGGTGTGGAGAACCATTAACCCTTACATGCTTGGAGTTGGTGAGCACCATCATATATTTTGTGTTTGTTGTTTTTCAGAAATCAATCAAAAGAGCTTCTTACATTTATATATGTTTATACATTTGGTGGACACTTACAAAGCCAATTACAGTTATTGAACCCCTGACCTTGGTATGTTGCATCATACTGTACCAGTTAAGTTACAGGAATCTCTTAATCCACTCTGTTGAGTAATTGATCTAAACAGGTTACTTCCTGTACAAACTAACAATGCGTTCTGTTCCAAAGGTATTGCGTCCATGTTTGTGTCCTTTTTGGTCAGTCTGTACTATAACACCATCATAGCCTGGGTCATGTGGTACTTCTTCAACTCCTTCCAGGACCCTCTGCCCTGGAGCCAGTGCCCAATAAATGCCAACAGAACAGGTACCTATAACTCCCTACACTGTATATCCTGAAGAGCAATTCCAATATGGATGTGTTTTGCTTAAGAGTTGCAAAGTGAGCTATTATTATTCATTGACAGGACTAATTCCAGAGTGTGAGAGGAGCTCATCTGTGGATTATTACTGGTATAGGGAGACTCTAAACACCTCTGCTGCTATAGATGAAACAGGGGGCTTGCAATGGTGGATGATACTCTGTCTGGTTTCTGCCTGGGCAGTGCTGTATATCTGCTGCATCCGTGGAATAGAAACAACCGGAAAGGTAGAGCTACTTAACAATGACTGTTTTCTAACAGTTTTCCCTGTAATTTTTCCATTAGTGGGATGAAGAGATAGTTCCACCCCAAACGCACACCATTGGTTGAGCAAATGTAGGGGGAGTTAACCTATGAATGCCTTACTTGTGTTGTCTCTGCAGGAATTAGGCTGGGATAGGTTACTAAGTTTATAGTATTTAAAGGTAGGGTAGGCCATTTTGGTGAGGTTAGCAATAGCAAGCTAGCTCCCGCACTCTTTTCAGAGTGCACATAAATAAATTTAGACCACTTAGTGATTGCTATTAGGATGTGAAGAGACTTTCAACCAGCATAACAAAACAATCTTTCTGGGAAAAATTGAATACCTTGCATTTAAAGCAACTGCATGCATAACATAATATTATACTGGCAGCATTAGTACATTATATTTGAGTTTTGAAATTATAATAGAAATCATTTACCTGCTTGTATATATTGTATATATAACTGACAGTCTGACAGTAATATACTTTAACATAAGTACAACAAATTCTGCACAACAGAATTGCCAAAGGTTATACCTTGTATATTATGGGAATGCTATAAATGATTGTAGTCATAAAAATCTGGATTACAGTGCCATATTGTAAGAACTTGCGATCATAAAGATCCAACACAGTACACGTTTACAGCTTTACAACTCCATGTGAACTACTAAAGCAGTTTCAAAATGTTACCCAAGTATGAACCTATTGTGTCATACCCAAATTATCTGTCAATATATTTTATTAGGTAAAATAAGGTTGCTTTATAATTTTTCTAATGGAAATAAAGATATGAAGTGCCTGTACATGTTCTGAATAAAGTATCTCCTATGTAGGCCGTTTATGTGACCTCCACATTGCCCTATGTGGTTCTAACCATCTTCCTCATAAGAGGACTGACTCTGAAAGGCTCTGTTGATGGCATCAAATTCCTCTTTACTCCAGACGTAAGTGTCAAAATCACACAGTGAATCAACAGTGAATTTCCTTTACAGTCAAATAAAGGATTAAATGTCAGAACATTAGCATTATTGTGTGCATGTGTTTGCAGGTAAATGAGCTAGCAAACCCCACCACATGGCTGGATGCAGGAGCACAAGTGTTTTATTCGTTTTCTCTGGCGTTTGGGGGTCTCATCTCTTTCTCCAGCTATAATTCTGTGCAGTAAGTGAGGGTTTTTATTGTTTTTCATTTTATGCAGTGGCTTATTTCGTTTAGATAATTGACACTTAAGCCACATTTAAATACAAACAAAGATTTAGTTTTGGAGCTTTGTGCAAATATGTGCAAATATCAATGTGAAATATTTGATTATTGCTAGATCTGGATGGGACGTCAATAAATCGTTTGATTTCTGGTGGATTCAACACTTGAAAGCTTTATTTGTTCTTTCATTGACAACTCGCATAACAAGAGATTCCTACAAATTCTGCGTTTTCAGACATGTCAATGATGAATGTTTTCTTTTCTGTCTTTCTGTCAGTAATAACTGTGAGCAGGATGCAGTGATCATCTCCATCATCAATGCCTTCACATCCATCTATGCTGCCACTGTCATCTATACCATCATTGGTTTCAGAGCTACAGAGAGATTTGATGACTGTTTACATGGGTGAGTGTTTATTATTAACAATCATCTGACCTTCTGTTTGGTAGGAAAAATGATTAATTCATAGACTAGATAAGATTAGATAAGACTGTGTAAAAACAGGAGTGACTTAGATTGTGGGAGAAATGGCCGAAAAGAGACCTTTAAACAAATAAGATGATGTTGATTGCCACTTTGAACAGTTTGACACGTTTACAATTAGGCATTTAGCAGATGCTTTTATCCAATGTGACTTATAAAAGTGAGCTAACAATAAAAGTCTATTGTGCGATTGCTGTACTGTAAATTAATAATACTTAACTTGTATTATAAAGCACCTGCCTTATCTCTGCCCTGCAGAAACATCTTGACTCTATTAAACACATTTGACCTGCCAGAAGGAAACATCACTGAGAGCAACTATGATGTGGCTCTTCAGAGTCTGAATGGCTCTTTTCCTGATGTCATCTCCAACCTCACCCTTAAGACCTGTGATCTGAAGTCCTTCCTCAGTGAGGTACAACAAAATAATCCTTTAGCCATATATGCTAATAGAAACATGAGGTCAGCAGAATGTAAATACTACTTTGTCATTCAAAGATATTTATACTCTGGGAAAAAAGCACACAGTGTTCAGGTAAAATGTATATTGAGTGGTACTAAAAGCAGGTTTTATTTTCTCAAATACAGATAAGACTTTAATAAGGCTATAAAGCCTCAATGTTTTATTGACTGTACTTTTAAATCAACCATCAAATTTTCCACATATTCAAATCCATTTTTGGATTAAAAACAACCGGATATTTAAGCAGTTTTACAGTAAAATTATGGCGGTTGCTGTGAGACCTCATTACATCACTTGCTTTTATATGCTACATCCACTCGTTCGGCAACATTTACACTGGAGAGGAAATGTTCCCCTTATGAGGTGGCATGGTGCCACAAAAATGCTAACATCTTTAGTGCCACCCTGTGGACATTCATTTGAAAACTGCAAAACTTTGAGCCTGTGGCAACCTATTTTGGGTTCAGCGAAAACAAATGCAGTCATGTTTTCCCATGAGACCAGATACCATACATCATTGTTTTTACATGTCAGTATTGATCTTGTTTGCTTGACATCTCTGCTCAGGGTGTAGAAGGAACGGGTCTAGCCTTTATTGTCTTCACTGAGGCCATCACCAAGATGCCTCTGTCTCCACTCTGGTCAGTCCTGTTCTTCATCATGCTCTTCTGCCTCGGCCTGTCCTCCATGTTTGGCAACATTGAGGGTGTCCTGGTTCCCCTACAGGACCTGAAGATCTTCCCCAAACGCTGGCCCAAAGAGGTTCTCTCAGGTACTGTATAGTCTCACTTTGTGGTACAAAATCACATTTTGTGATCCCTAATATGAAGAATTTATAGAGACTTCCATAGGATTTCTTTGTCCAAGTGAGGATAATGTAAAAGATGTCGTTTTAATCTCTCGCTGCAGGAGTGACATGCCTGGTCTGCTGCCTGGTTGGGTTGATATTTGTGCAGGGGTCAGGGAACTATTGGCTAGCCCTGTTTGACAGCTTTGCTGGCTCTATTCCTCTCCTGATCATAGCGTTTTCTGAGATGATTGGAGTTGTGTACGTCTATGGGATAGACAGGTAGGTTGGTTCTATACAATTTTAAAATTCAGTGGTGTTTAGACAATGCTTAACAAATATAGAGATAGATTGAATAATCTTACTTAATGTGTTGGGAACTGGTTAGCAGACAAAGACAGGGCAAGAAAGATGAACTGTTTCCCATCAGTTAATTTAGAATACTGTACAGTCAGTATAGTCAGTACAGTCAGAATACTGCATCAGCAGTATCAGTGAAGGAGAGTAGATACTGAGTTTATTGTATAGATAATACTCATAGAACTGGCGTTAGTCATAAAAGGCTTCTGTTGCCTTTTTCTGAACAGGTTCAATGAAGACCTTGTGTTTATGATTGGACACAAGCCTAACATCTTCTGGCAAGCCTCGTGGAGATTCATCAGTCCTGTTATCATGTTAGCCATCTTTGTCTTCTACTTTTCCACAACCGTCACCAAAGAGATCTTCTACAGTGCCTGGGACCCTGAATCGGTGAGGTCATCTGAATGGACACAATTACAGTGTGTCAAGAATTATTTACCATGTACTGTTATATGTAAATCATTTACTTTAATAATGTTGCTGTTTCATATATAGGAGAACTTCCCAGTCCTAGAAAAGAAGCCGTATCCATCATGGATCTATGTAATAATCTTTCTGTTGGCCGGGATCCCCAGTTTGGCTGTACCTGGTACTGCTGTCTTCAGAGCCATACGAGAGTACTTCTGCAAAAAACATCACAGTGCTTCAGTTCAGGATCTTGATTCCATTTCTTACAAAGTTCAAATGCATGAAGAAGAACAGAAATCACAAAAGTCTAACCAAAACACCTACAAGAACTAAGAGAACTAACTTAATTGATTTAAACACAGTTTTATATATTTTACAGAATGTTAACTAACTACCCATCCAGTGAGAATATTGTTGTCATTTCTGTCCTTCAGTGTTCTTTTTGTTTTGTTGACAGTTTTTTGTTTGTTTGTTTTTACCACAACAATACCAGCCATAGCTGTGGCTTTAGAGCAATATGAATAATTTAATGTCAAAACCTGTATTTAAAGGAACAACTAAAAGCCTTAAAATGGTGTTTTTTATTTTGACAGTGTTATATAAACAGAGATTTTACAGAGTGTTATATAAAAGTTATATAACAATTTAGGGTCTGTTGAACCAAGACAAGTGTCATGTCCTTTGTAACAGTAAAATACCATTTAACATTTATGCTATTGAAAAATGTGTTTAAAAATGCTGTTATATATGAAATAATCAATTTCAAAACTTAAATGTATAGATCAGCCATTGTATTTATTTTATAACACTTTTTTAAATTTTATTTTGTCTCTTGAGAAAATACATTTTTTATAGAGACCAATATTTTCATTAATGTCATTACATGTGTTCCACCAAGATTTAGTAAGGTATTTTTGGGACAATTAATATTTATACTACACAATTGCCTGTTATTTTTTATAATTTTATAAAATTATCAGATATATTGTTCACTGCCGATATCAGGGGCCTGTATTCAGAGCATGGTTAATCCATTAACCTGTTAAATAGATGCTTTAAAACAGACCTTTAATACAGATTACTTCCTGGTGAAACTTTCCACCAGTCAAAAAGAAAAGCTTTAATATAGAGATGATGCTTTCACACATACCGTTTGCCCCTCCTCCTCTCTAAAAGGGGGAGGAAAACAAAATGTAAATGTCAAGTAACCACAGTGTAAAGAGGAAAGAAGGGCGTGAAGAAAAGCTTATGTATTTCTGGGGCTAACTTCTGACTCAAAATGATGGATGTTCTAGAGGACAAGTGCACAGACGACATCCAGAGAACTGAGACCAAAACTGTCGATCAAAGACCCAAATGGGACAACAAAGCTCAATATCTGCTTACTTGCATTGGATTTGCTGTTGGTCTAGGAAATGTGTGGCGATTCCCCTACTTATGTCAGACCTATGGTGGAGGTAAGCAAATGCTGTGGTTGAGGCATCTGTTGCTCAGCTATTAAGAAAGACATTTTAGTTAAATTAAAGCAAATAAAAAACAATTTACACATCACGTGTTGCCTAAAGCAGTTTATTTATAAATGTATTAACTTGTTTGAGACAGGAAGTTGATGCAATACCAGACAGGAAGTTACTAAGGTGCGCATTCACTACATGCGTTGAAGACGCTGCACAGAAACACATATGATTCTAAAACAATATAAAATGTTAATGTCCTAAGGGATATAGATTAATGTAATTCATATAGCAATGGGGTGTGCTGGCTTATTTTCCTGTTGTAATGCACTGAAATGCAACAGTCTTTGTAGCAAAATAACTTAGAAGTTTCTCTTCCTCATTAAACATCTAATATCTATCTATCTATCACTATCAACCCTCACTTAATAAAGTTTTGAGACATGAATTAAGAGTTTAACACAAAGCAGAGTGGCATATAGGACCACTGAGAATGTCTAATACAAATACATTGTGAATAAATGTTAATAAAGACAATAATGTTCCTGTCTTTATCACATAAAGTTGTGTTTGCATTCAGAAGAGTTGGATTATAAAACTGGTGCTTTTTATCTTGACTGGAGGCTGATTGTAAAAATCTGAAAACCCTTGTGCTTCATCTAAAAAACTTTGGTGCCGTTTGTGAGGAATTGCTGACTGGGAACAGTTCTGAGAGCAAACACTTCTGGCAGCAAGATGTTTATTATGATCTGTTGCTTTATCGTACCTCTTTCAAACCACAGCTGTTTCCACTGTAAAGGAAACCATTGTGGGTTTTGAGCAAGTGATCACAGGTTGACTTCCTTTTCAAACACTTCTTTACAATGGGTTTATGGGTCATGATTCTGGCCAAAACAAGCACTCTCTGTATACAAATATTTATACAACAATAGATCAATTAATTCATGAGTCTGTGGCCTCAAATTTGTTGGTGATGTGAGGCATTTTAATGTGTTAACTTCTTAAGGTTTAAAACAACATCTTGCCTACAGTCAGGCAGTATCTGATGTTGTTATGGCCCCACAGGTGCCTTTCTCATCCCATACCTCATAGCCCTAGTGTGTGAAGGTCTACCTCTGCTTTATCTGGAGCTTGCAATCGGACAAAAACTCCGGACCGGCAGCATTGGAGTGTGGAACTCGATTTCTCCATACCTCTGTGGTGTAGGTGGGTAATAGAACATGTGACTGTGAAGTCATGTCTTTATCTGGAAGGCCACACTCTGATCTGCATTACCATTAGAAACAGCTTCCTATGTTGAACATTTACGTAACGTTACTGCATTTGGTAGACTGTTATTCAAAGCAGCTTACAGTACATTTAAAGCATACATGTCATCAGTATGTGTGTGGGAATTGAACCCATGACCTAAGCTCTGCTGATGCAATACTATACGAAAAGATCTACAACAATGCATGTCCTGTGGTTAAAATGTAAAAAAAAGTTACCTTCATGAAAGATGGGGGTTGAAAATTTTCATACCAGGGTAAGAGTTTATGCCACAGTTTAGTTTGGCTAGATTTTTTTAAGTCATCATCTTTGATGATGCTCTAAACCTCCTTGCTGAGAATCACTGCGGTAAACTTCTTTAAAAACACTTTAAACACTTAAATAAATTAGTATGTATTACTGTAGTATGTATTAAACTTTTATTGTAAAATACATATTCCAATCTAAGCTTTAATGTAAATTCCACTTGTTTTAGTCACAGTAAATTATTTTATAGTGTTTGTTAAGGTTATTGACTTTTAATTACTGACTGACACAGTGTTTACCACACTGAGGTAACCTTTCTGTGCACATACAGGTCTGGCCTCCATGACTGTGTCCTTCCTGGTGGGCTTATTCTATAACACCATCTTAGCCTGGGTCTTATGGTACTTCTTTCATTCCTTCCAAAACCCACTTCCCTGGAATCAGTGTCCAACCAAACTAAACCTCACAGGCAAGTTTCAAATGCTGTATTATAAACGTATAGCATTGATTTTATAATCAAATGCTATATTATAAAATCTATATTATAAACAGATTCAATGATCATGTATGATACATGCCACATTTTACTTAATTAAGTATAAATAAATAAATATTAAAGTATAAATAATTTAAAAACTAAATATAAAAAAGTATAAATAAATATTCTATTTATCTCTGTAGCTTTCTTAATGTGCATTACAAAATATATTGTTCAGGAAAATCATCCCAGGATGTTTATTTTAATAAAATGATGTTTTTTTATCATCCCTGTTCCCTGCCACCAGAACCAATTGAAGAGTGCAAACAGAGCACACCTGCCAATTATTTCTGGTACAGAGAGACTCTGAACATCTCTCCAAACATAGAGAGCAGTGGGCTTATACAATGGAAGCTGGTGGTGTGTTTGGCTGCAGCCTGGTGCATAGTGTATGTCTGCTTCGTCCGAGGCATTGAAACCATTGGGAAGGTATTAAAAGCAGGAGTTCTGCATGACCTTCCACTTGCAAACCGCTGTGCAAACCAGTGTTCTTACTCCTAATTGTTATGAAGTCTGTACTTTGATGTTTGTAGGCGATATATGTGACAGCCACCTTCCCCTATGTGGTGCTCACTATTTTCCTGATTCAATCATTGACTCTCCCGGGTGCCACTGTTGGATTATATCACCTCTTCAGTCCTAATGTAGGTCCAACCACATCAGATTTTTGTGTATGTGACAAATGATGCAAATGATGACCCTTGTTTGTTTGTGTTGACAGTGGGAAACACTACAGAACCCAAAGGTGTGGTTAGATGCTGCCACTCAGATCTTCTTCTCTCTCTCTTTAGCCTTTGGTGGTCTTATTGCATTTTCCAGTTATAACCCACAGAAGTAAGAAATCACATGACATACATGTTTAAAAAAAGGCTCACCACTCACCGCTGTCAGTTTTGTGCTCTAAACTTTTTCATGCCTGGATTAAAAACAACATCCCCAAAAAATTCTGTAGCCACAACTAAATAAAAATTTGAATGTTTTTATTTAGCTATGTGTAACCAAACAAAGTGCAATTTATTTTAATGAAACATGCCACATACACACTTTTTAAAGTGAGCATTAAAATGTTTGTTAACTTTTAAATGATAAAACCTTAAGACAAAGTATTTGGATACTAATTTCTATTGGTCAGATTTGAAGAATTTACTGATAATGTGAAGAAGTGGATGTGCCTTCTAGATGAATGAGTCTGTATGAATTTGCTTTACAACCTGTGCTTAAATTCTCTGTGTTCAGGAATAACTGTGAGCGTGACGCAGTCATCGTTGGCTGCATCAACAGCCTTACATCCATCTATGCATCTATACCCATCTTTGCAATTTTAGGATTCAAGGCACAAACCAATTATGCTGAGTGCATAAACAGGTGAGTTTAACAATAATGAAGTGTTGCAATAATTATGTAGTGCAAATGTCTTAACATTGTTTTCTGTCTTTTCAGTAATATCAAAAACCTGATGAATGTTTTTCATATTTCGGATGGCAATATAACACAGGAAAATTATGAAGACTGGTTTAATTATCTAAATTCAACAAGTCCATCACAAGTCCAAAGTGTTCATTTGAGACCATGTGATCTTAATCAATTTCTTAATCAGGTACCGCTGCATCTCATACAGTAAATCAAACTCAGTGAAATAAAAAACTCTTTCTATTTATGTATTTTATCATTTGGTTAATAAGAATAACAATCCTAAATATGCTAATACACATGTTAGCTTGCAAATGTTTAACTATTGTGTGTGTGTGTGTCTTCATTTTGTACCCAGAGTGCATCAGGCACTGGTCTGGCATTTATTGTTTTCACAGAAGCAGTGACAAAGATGCCAGGATCTCAGGTTTGGGCTGTGCTGTTCTTCATCATGCTCTTCAGTTTGGGATTATCCTCCATGTTTGGAAACCTGGAAGGGGTTCTCACCCCTCTGTTAGACCTGCACATTATACCTAAACGGATACCCAAAGAACTTCTTACAGGTATCAATCTAATCAGTGGGCAAACTGGTAATAGTTACAAATGGTTACAAATGTGTTTTTTTCTTTATTATGATAATACTTTGTTTATCACAGCATTAAGCACTTAAAAATGTTTTGTAAGCACTCAAAAATGCATTAAGCACTCAAACATGGCCACTATATTTAAAGAAAACATAAATCTGTTTTAAATAATATGGCAGCCATGTATCATCTTAGAAACCAACACTGATTTTATTTTGACATTGTACAAATGTGAGCATTTGGTAGTCCAATAAAGGCCTAATGATGTGACTGATATTACTTCCATACGTCCATTACACTGAAAATTAAAGTTCAGCTCAAGCTCATTGCATTGTGGGAAACATGTTCAATAAGATTTTCTGTATACTGCACATACAGTGCTGCTTGAAAGTTTGTGAACCCCTTGACCTGTTCAGATTTTTATGTTGTTTTACCATGATTTTCTTACTCTATCATCACCTACTTTTTATAAAATAAATGTCATATGTATGTTGATCAATTGCATATGTTTGTTTAGAGGGAATTTTGTGAGCAGCCAAAAAACAGCATGAAA